>OZJO01020318.1:0-18909 GCA_900406225.1 Acrobeloides nanus
CCGAAAACCTAGGGTATACCACGGTTTCAAAAATTGATTCGAATTTTCGTTACTATGGCCACCCTTCATTCAAGACTGGTTCGAGATTTCAAGACATCGTCTCTTAAATTTTAATTGCTTGCACACTACCTTTAATGAACAGTTTAAAAGTATTTTTGAGGGTTCAAAGATACCGTTTTTTGATGCAAAAGATTATGCTCCAGGACGAAGTCGAACCCCGACCGTTCTACGCAATAAGCAAAATGCCTTACCAATTGCGCCATGAAGGCATTATTCAAATCGGTTGATAATTTCGATATGATCAAGAGATATTTTTCTAACTTCAAATGCATCTTTGGGCCCTCAAAAACTTTAAGTTCATTAAGGAAAAACGAGTTTAGCCAAAAATCTTAAAAAATTATGAGGAATTTTTTGATATATGTCTCGGGTCGAAATTCCACAAACTCAACTTGCCGGTTCCTTGTCAGATACATAGCCAGGGGAGCATTTTAAAACTTCATGAGTGCGATTTTTGAACTCAGCGCATACAATTAACCCTAGAGTGGTCATTTTCAAAAAATTTTTTTCGAAAAGTCGATCCTCTGTTCTGAACTAGTACCCTATACCCCCTCACCCATTTTACGTAAGAAGAGGTTGGAGAGAGGGTAAGATATAGCTCATCTGAACAAGAAAAAAGGGGTGCCTTCTCCTATCGTGAAATCCTGGCTACATGAAATCCTGGTCTATGTTGATGGAATCAGATTTCTCTCTTATAAATTTTTAGATTTTTGGAAGAGACACTGAATGCTTTTTAAAAAATTGGGTCTTTTCAAATATCTTTTTGCCATATAATTGTACTGTACCATATTTGAATCCGCCATATTTGACAGGAATTAAGGAAATTCCACCTGGGACTCCAGTTTGTGAGCCACTGATTTTAGCAAGCAATTATTATGAACGAATAGAAATGATGAATTCTGGTATGTATGGATTTACAAGCAATGATGTAAGTTTTATTCTTCTGCAAATCATAGTTATATAGTCAGAGCAGAATGTGGGGTGAGCGCTCCTCTCATTGTTCTACTTTTGATTTGGTTTCCCCTCTCAAAAATCCCTGGCTATGGTGCTGCTCATCCTTTCGATTATCCTAGTTGAGTTATCGCAAATTGTGATAGATCAACACCCCTTTCCCTTACTCTTAAAATCGGAACCCTGTCAAATCCCAAATTTCAAAATCCCAATTACAAAATCCCAATTTACAAAATCCCAAAGTTGTATGATGTAGTTTGGTTTTAGAAAAATTTCTTTCCTGAAATAGTACCCTGTAGTTTGCGATAGTTAATCCTTAGTAGTACAAATGTTTTCGTAAAAATCTTAAGAGTACCCTTATGATTGAGAATTTTGTGTAGGAATTTTGACCCTCGAGAGGCACGTGCCCCCTTCCCCCATTCCCTACGTCATTGTATGAGTTCCAATTTTAGTGCATACCAGGCTGTAACCGTTGGGACTATAGCACAACTATGCAACAAGGAGACGTTATTGAAACATTTGAAGGATATACTTTTAACTTCGAAGCTTCTTTTTATGAACTTCAAGTAAGCAACTTATTTTTTCACATTTTTCAAAAATATAGTGCATTTCCCGCAAAGATATAAAAAATTAGCACCTATGGTGAAGTGGTAAGAGTTTCACTTTGCATTCAATTGTTCGAAGGTTCAATCCCAACAGGACCAATGGCTTAGTGGCCTCGTGGGTAGTGTGTCAAGGAAAAAATGATAGCAAAAATTCTACTACCAATTTATTGGTGGGAGTGGTAGTGATGCGTAGAAATTGGAAAATATGAAATCGAAATTTGGGGGTCGAAATTCGAAATCACGATTTCGACGCATCATTAGGAGGAGGGGGTTCATTCTACAACTTTTTGGAATCGCCAAAAAAATTCGACCTGGAAGGATCGAGCCCTTGACCATTCGCTGCAAAATGAGACATTTGCCACTTCAATAAGAGTGACGAATTTTCTCTCTTGGCTGAGAAATGCCCTATAAATTTTTTAGTACGAATACCTCCAAGAAGTCCAAACGACAACGATTCCTGGATTTATGTCGCAAATTGGCGGACAATTTGGGTTCTTTTTAGGCTTGTCCATCATCACGATGATCCAAGTGATAATCTTTTTGGCCAACAAAGCCATAAAATTCTGTCAAAATTTTTATGGACAACGAAAATCAAAGACATATCCAGTCGATGAAAATATAAATTCAAATAAAAAATTTGAAGATTGAATAAATCATACAATTTTTTAAAACACAATCGATTTTTCTAGACAGCATTTTCAAATTATAAGTCGGTATCAGTTCGAAACAGAGGACCCACTTTTTGAAAAAAATTTTTTTGAAAATGACCACCCTGGGGGGTAATTTTATGCGTTGAATTCAAAAATCGCACTCCCGAAGTTTAAAAATGATCCCCGAGCTTCAAAAAAAAGATGCGACGCACGTTAAATTCACATTATCCCGCCAACAAGACTATGCAGGTATGCATAGTTTTCCGCCAAAATAACCTCAGATATATACCAGGGAGGCATTTTAAAACTTCGGAAGTGCGATTTTTGAACT
The DNA here is from genome assembly GCA_900406225.1 of Acrobeloides nanus. Taxonomy (NCBI): domain Eukaryota; kingdom Metazoa; phylum Nematoda; class Chromadorea; order Rhabditida; family Cephalobidae; genus Acrobeloides; species Acrobeloides nanus. The sequence goes on from OZJO01020318.1 coordinate 2,595, forward strand.
CAGCGCATAAAATTACTCCTAGAGTGGTCATTTTCAAAATTTTTTCGAAAAGTGGGTCCTCTGTTCTGAACTAGTACCTATAAGTCGTATGAATAATTTTTTGGTGCTCTTTATTTTCCAAAAAACCTATTCGATGGATTTTATGGGTCAAATGGGCTGTCGCTGAAAGGATATTTTTCTCTGTTTGCATACTGGCCATCGCTCGATGGCCGAATATTTTACAACTTGGCTATTTGTTTTGATCACGGATGGGAAAGTCTGGCTGATAATTTTATGGGCCAAAGTGTTGATCAAAGAAAGAAGAAAGGAAAAAGAAGCTTTGAAAGTGTGCCAGAAATTTCTTGTTCTTTTTTGTTTGTGCGTTGCTTGTTTATAAACAACGAATTTTTGTCTATTATTATTTTTAAAATCTTTCCCTATCAGGTCTACCAATAAATCGCGGCGCATGGGTTCCTCTTGTTAGAAAAAATCGTTTTCTATGAAATTTTTTCCACGGGGAATCAATTCCCCGATTGGGAAAACTCCTGATATACGTGTAAACAGGCGAAATCGCGCTGAATTGAGGAAGATATGGCGAGTTTTTTTTTCATTTCCAGCATATCCTGAGTCGAAAAAAGTTGATTATTGACACGAAAACTTGCAATTTTCAAATAGTTAACTCCATCATCCTCTTTCTGAGTAATTTTTACCATATTCTGAAAAAATTTCATCGAAAACGGTTTTTCCTAGCAAGGTAAACCCATGCGCCGCGATTTATTGATAGATTTGATATATTCGAAAAAATTCCCAGACATGACTCATACAAAAGAAAAAGTTAATGAGAGTAATTTTATTAATTTAAAAAATTTTAAGAGCATTATTTTTTAGAGAAAAAAGAAAATCGAGTTCAACTTTTTGCGCTCATCTTTTTACAACTTTTGCTCTCGATTGTGTAAGTTTAACGTGAAAAAAGGTTAATTCCGGTTCCAGATGCAACCCGAGCACAGTTGTACAGACCCCGGTCCAAAATTTTTGTTTTTATGACCCCCCCCCCCGCAGTTTGGCAACCTTTTTTTAGAAGGGGGCCCCCGGCATCGGGGACCGATGACCTACCTCCCCCCCCCTTCATCCTAATGACCTACCTCCTCCCCACCCCGTGACCCACCCCTCCCTACCCTATGACCCATGACCTACCCCCGATCGAATTTTACCTGGGTTGTGCAACTGTGAACCCGAGCCATGATGTACCAAAATTCTGAAAAGGTGTAGGCAAGAATCAAAATTTTAAAAAATATCGCTAATCGACTCAGCTCGTCGTGTACTTCAAAACGAGTACTATATCATGGGGTTTTGGGAGGTTTGCTCCATAGCCGATTGGCTAACGTGCTCGGCTTTACTCATAGGGCGCGAGTTTGACCCAGCACCCAAAAGTCATTTTTTATTTTGCTGTCAAAAATCATGAAAATTTTTTGCATATCCACATTTTTATGCGGAGAATATGATGGCGCTATTATTTTTCCATTAAAATTTTTGGAAAAAAATCGAAAAATCTCAAACAGAGATTTTTCGATTTTTTTCAATTTTTCCAAAAGTTTTCATGGAACAATAATATCGCCATCATGTTCCCCGCATAAAATATAGATATGCAAAAATTTTCATGATTTTTTACAAAAAATAAAAAATGACATTTGGGCGTGGGATTGAACCCGTGTCCTATGAGTGAAAGGGCCGAGCATGTTAGCCAATCGGTCATGGGCCAAACCTCATGATATGGTATTCGTTTTGAGAGCTGAGTCAATTAACGATATTTTTTGTTGATTTTGACCCTTGCCTACCCTTTTCGGAATTTTTGTACGCCATGTAGCGAGTCGCGGATGCCAAAATAGGTCGTGGCCTCCCACTGTGGAATCTGCTTATTCCGACGGCCGCTCAGCCCAAAAAATTTATGAAAAATTATTGGATTTATGTCCCACTCGGATTGTTTTTGGAACTGGGATTATATTGAAATAGTATACTGTTTTCGTATTTAGGCTCTATGATCGGGTATGTCTTCATCACCAGTGGGAAGTTCTTGGCTTTGTTGCATTGGGAGCTGTAGGACTATTTGCACTTATCGCATTAGTCCGACTAATTTCGGTAATAACCGAAAAAGGCTTGAATGGATTGCAAGTTTGGCCGGCTATGGCGCTTATTTTGATTTGGTTTGCCATCGAATTTGCAATTTTTGCGTAAGCTTTTCATAAATTTATGAAATTTTTATAGCAACCTATTTTGGCTTCTTAACGATCCACAACACAATTCATGCTATACTCAATAGATACCCCAACCCATGTATATAGAGGCCCCGACCCCATACATAAATAATGGGAGAGTAGTGGAGTAGGAAGAACGCTCTAGTGTCCCCTTCCTGGAGACGTTTTGATTTTTGTTGTTGCTTTGTACTGGGATTTTTACTAGTGGAAAATCGATTCCCGCAGGTTTTGAGTGAATTCGAAATTTCCCTGACCCACTATACCCAGTGGCAAGAACTTTTTCCGCACCTTGTATACAAAAATTTAGAACAACCATCTATTGGAGCGTAACTTCCAGAAATATTTTCGACGCTATGAAGCCTATTGGATATGAACTTTTGGGGTTTGCTTTGTGTTTGACAGTATCCCTTTTGTATGAGATTCTTCATAAGATGGATGAACGAGTCGATATTTTGGAAAACCAAAGCGCTTTTGATGACACGATTCCAAACAATTGTGCAATATATCAGGAAGATATGTCATAGAATTTTACAAAAGATTATTCTTTAAGTTTAAAGGGTGGCTAAAAAACCATAATTTTGCGAATTTTTTGCAAAAAAATTTTTAAATTTTTTCCAAAATGACCCTATGTGAGGGTTTTTCTATGCGAGAAATCGTTTGCGCGCATTGAAAAATCATGAAAACGCTTCCCTGTCCATGAAATCGCAGAAAAAATCAGAAATTTTCATTTTTTTCAAATTTTCTGCAATTTCATGTTTAGAAAAGTGTTTTCAAAATTTTTTAATGCGCGCAAATGATTTCTCTCATAGAAATCCCCCCCCCATAGGGTCATTTTGAAAAAAATTTTTAAAAATTTATTGCAAAAATTCGCAAAAGTACGGTTTTTTAGCCACCCTGTATATATTTTGTATTTTTTTCTTGTTTTATACAGGTGCATTTATTTAAAAATATAAAACATAACAATTTTACTGCATTTGAATTTTTTTATTACTCTCAACATTTAATAGTCGGAAATTGTGCAATATTTTTTGGCAGTATAACTTTTCGTACAATTGTGGTTCGTACGAACTATTCATAGGGAACTTTTCGTACGGTACTTTTCGTACAGTACTTTTCCTACGAACCTTTCGTACGAACTTTTCGTTGCGTGATTATCAATAAAATCCGTCTTGGTTAAAATTTTTTCGTGTCAATAAACGGATTTGATTGATAATCAGGCAACGAAAAGTTCGTATGAAAGGTTCGTACGAAAAGTACCGTACGAACCACAATTGTACGAAAAGTTATACTGCCATTTTTTTCGGTCGATATTCGAAAAAGAAAATTTTTTTTGAAAATTCGATTTTTTCACCTTGGTCTCAAAGGGGTAAAAAAATCAAATTTTCAAAAAGTTTTCCAAATCTGCTGATTCTTTTTGTACTCGAGGGTTTTTCGACGTGAAAAACTTGAATCTGAAAAACTTTTTTGATTTTGATCACTGGAAGATACCCCAATGAGGGGTATACCCTTTAGGGGAAACTTTAGGAGTATACCCCTCGTAGGGTTAACTTCCAGTGGTAAAAATCAAAAAATTTCTTCAGATCCGAGTTCTCCATGTCTAAAAATCCCCTGAATACAAAAAATCAACCGATTTAGAAAACTTTTTGAAAATTTGATTTTTTATATTTTTATCATAAAAATGCTTTTTTTGCCTCACCCTATACAACTTTTATAGCTTTTTGCACAAAAACGCATTTTTCAAAAAAATGATTAAAAAATAATTTTGGCTATTTTGCCCAAAAACACATTTTGAAGAAAAATTTGGCAGATTTTTGATGAAAAATTCTTATTGTAAAAACTGAAAAATGGACATTTATCAAAAATGTTCAATTGCGGAAAAACATCCTGCCCACCCCCCCCCCACAAGGGGTAAATTTTGAAATTTTCTATAAATGGTGGTGGCGATCCCTTGGCTATACGATTTCACAATTTTAAATATTGAAATTTGCCTAAAATTAGCATCAAAATGTCGAGGCGAAACAGTAACAATCGCATCATTTTAAGCGAAAAAGGGAAAAGATTTTTCTCAAGAGTTTTAGAGACCGTCAGAAACGACTAGACAACACTAGAAATCAAGACGACAGAAATATAAGAAAGAGCAGTTAGAAATGATTAGACAGTGCTAGAGCTTGCTCGCACTTTCGAGTATAGACAGCCAGAAAAGCGCAGACAGCGCCATATTTTCCTAGAAATTTCGCGAACAATTGAGAAATTTCTGGCGGCCTCGAGAAATTTTGGGCGGTCTCGAGAAATTTCGCGCGTTCATACGCGAAGAGTATAAAAGCCCGGGATTTTCTATTAAGTCAACTTTCACTAAAATTTCAATTATCCAATCTTATTGTGTTACTAACCCCATTTACTATGTCTTCATGCAAAATTATTGGTATTGACCTTGGCACTACCTACAGCTGTGTTGGCGTCTATCAACATGGAAAAGTGGAAATTATTGCTAATGACCAAGGCAATAAGACTACTCCCAGCTATGTTGCTTTCACCGACACCGAACGTTTGATTGGTGACCCAGCTAAAGACCAAGTTGCCAGAAATCCAGAAAATTCTGTCTTTGATGCCAAGCGGCTTATTGGCAGACGTTTCGATGATCCAGTGGTTCAGAATGATATCAAACATTGGCCGTTCAAAGTCGTGAACAAAAGTGGCAAGCCAGCAATCGAAGTTGAATTCAAAGGTGAGAGGAAAGTGTTCATGCCAGAAGAGATTTCTTCCATGGTTCTGACGAAAATGAAAGAGACAGCTGAGACCTATTTGGGCCATCCTGTTCGTGATGCGGTGATTACTGTCCCAGCTTATTTCAACGATAGTCAACGGCAGGCTACCAAAGATGCCGGCTCTATTGCTGGACTGAATGTGCTACGTATTATTAATGAACCAACAGCAGCGGCACTAGCCTATGGCTTGGATAAAAAGCTAACGCAAGACAAGAATGTGCTCATTTTCGACCTTGGTGGTGGAACTTTCGATGTTTCTATTCTATCTATTGCCGAAGGTAGCTTGTTTGAAGTCCGATCGACAGCTGGTGATACTCACTTGGGCGGTGAAGACTTCGATGAGCGTGTCCTCCAACACTTCTTACAAGAGTTCAAAAGGAAATATGGCAAGGACATCAAGAATAATCCAAGAGCTATCCGCCGACTAAGAACTGCTTGTGAAAGAGCCAAGCGAACCTTATCTAGCTCAACTGAAGCGGTGATTGAAATCGACTCGCTTTATGAAGGCATCGACTTCCATTCCAAGATCTCCCGTGCCAGATTCGAAGAGATGAATGCCGACCTCTTCCGGAAAACCCTAGAACCTGTGGAACAAGCTCTCCGCGATGCCAAACTTGACAAGCGTGCTATCGATGAAATCGTTTTGGTTGGTGGATCGACCCGCATCCCCAAAATCCAAAAAATGCTCAAAGAATTCTTCCATGGCAAAGAACTCAATCTCTCTATCAATCCGGATGAGGCCGTCGCCTATGGTGCTGCTGTTCAAGCCGCTATTCTCTCTGGAGTCCAAGACCAAAGCATCAAAGATGTTCTATTGGTGGATGTCACCCCACTCTCTCTCGGTCTTGAAACTGCTGGTGGTGTGATGACCAAACTTATCGAACGCAATCAAACAATCCCGTCAAAGGCTACCAAAGTGTTTACAACCTATTCCGACAACCAGCCTGGTGTCACTATTCAAGTTTTCGAAGGTGAACGAGCTATGACCAAAGACAACAACAAGCTTGGATCATTTGAACTATCTGGCATTCCACCAGCTCCACGTGGGACTCCACAAATTGAAGTCACTTTTGATATTGATGCGAATGGTATCCTCCATGTCTCCGCCATGGATAAATCTACCGGAAAATCCAACCGCATCCAAATCAAGAATGAGAAAGGCCGTCTCAGTCAAACTGAAATCGATCGCATGTTAAATGATGCCAAGAAATACGAACGCGAAGATCAAGAGCAAAGAGAACGTGTTGAAGCAAGAAATCGTCTCGAAAGCTATTTGCTGTCTGTCAAACAAGCACTCGGTGATTATGGAGATAAACTTCCGGCTGAGGATAGGCAGAAAGGCAATGAGCTTGTGGAACAAACTTTGAGATGGGTAGAAAACAATCAAACCGCAGAAAAAGCTGAATATGAAGATCAACTCAAAGAAGTACAGACAACTTGTTCCAAGATTATGGAAAAACTTCACCAACAAGGTGGACATGGACAAAGATCTGGTCCTCAAGATTGTGGTCAACAATATGGTGGCCAACAATTTGGTGGACAATCCGGACCAACTGTTGAAGAAGTTGATTAAAATAATTTGTTGCTGTAAATCTGTAGTTTTTTATATTTTGTTATAGATGTTAAAAATTTTAAAATGGTTTTTTGTCATGTTGTTAGATCAAAAAATTGCTTTGTTTTTTATATATTTGTATATATTGTTATTTATAATGCTTTAAAAAAATAAAACATTAAAAAAAACATGTTTCAAAAATACACACAATTTTTCAAAATTACACATCCCCAAAAATATAAAAATTGAGGCATAAGAAATCGCTTTTCTATGGATGCTCCCCTTTCTGAATTCATATCGTCGGACTAATAGAATTATATTTAGGCTCTTCGCATAGTGAGAGAAATTAAAACAAATCACTCTAAAGATCGTTTGATTAAACCTCGACATTGCCCTGATGATGTTTATGAGATTATATTGCAATGTTGGAAAGAAGATCCAAAAGATCGTCCTCATTTTAAAGATATAAAATTTGGTTGATTAAAGGAATATAATGGAAAAAACTTGTCAATTGTATATATTTATTACAATAAAGCTATTTGAATTTATGATATTGCATTATTTGTTTACATTGTATTGCAATGATAAGCCTCCCGTTAAACATTTCATCATAAAGATAATTCGTATAGATGAAGAAAATTACAATGATCAAATAATTTGGATTGTTGAACACAGCTATTTTGCTCAGCTTGGAACATGGAGAAAAGCATGAATTTAAATAGCTTTTAAGCAAGCTACTTTAAAAAATTTTTTGTAAGAAACGTAACATTTTATTACTATTAAATCTTGGAGCTAGGTTATTTGAGGGGCGCACTAAACATGACAAACATGATCCAAAATTCCAAAGTTCAGAACGCCGAAATTTTTCTAGAAATACACCCTCTAGGGGTAAAAATTCACAAGAAACATGATGGCGCTATCTCATATCAGTATTTCTCGTGTTACCCCTAGAGGGTGTGTTTTTAGAAAAATTTCGGCGTTTTCAACTTTGGAATTTTGGATCATGTTAAGTGTGCCCCCAAGTAACCTAGCGCCTAAATCTTTTTTTATATAAAAAAGATTGCGAAAAAATTGTAATTATAGGAAGTGCGGAAATTATCCGACCCCCTATTGTCGGATACTTTTCACCATAACTTTTGTTAGGAACATCTATACACCGAGATCTTTGTTTCTCATGTTCGTAGCTTTAGAATGACATCAAGATCTCGGCGTATGGTTATTTCTATCAAAAGTTATGGCGAAAAAAGTATCTAGATATATCTTACTATAGGAGTTGGATAATTTCCACACACCTTGTATATTAAATAAAAAGTTTATCACATGCTAGTATAGATCTTAAAATATTAATTATTGTTAAGTTCAAGGCGCATAGATTCAGAAGTCTCATTGATAGCCCCATAAGTTTTAGGTGTTTTAGGCATTATTTTGTTTTTGTTTTTCTTACAACAGCATTTTTTAGCGATTAATAAAAACACGAGTAAAATTATAATTATCAGCATAATGAACAGTAGTATTAGAAGTGTATAGAAAAGCGAAAGGCTCAAACAGTTTTTGTCAAAGTCGACATCAATATTTTCCGTAGTTGTGTATTCCGAGTATGTTTGAGTACGAGTATGAATGCTTTGGGTAGTTGTGATTGTAGAATTATCGGGTCTTCTAAAAATTTTCGCTCCTTTTTATATTATAATAAAGAGGATATGAATTTTAACAATTTATAAAAAGGACCGGCCGTCGAGCGCCTATGGTTCTCAAAGGAAAGTGCTTGTACATAGCGATCAATTTGGTCTGCAACATCAATGTTTTTAGTCGTTCTCGCACCCCCTCTAACGAATTTCTATGCGGTTTTTTTAAATTGTAGCTGAACAATGGCCGAATAAGTGTTGATCCATTGATCCTAACATTGTCAAAAATTACTTTGAAGTTTTCAAAGTCGATTTTCTTCACCTTAACAAAATGTTAGAAATTTAATTTTTGTATGAAAATACAGAGCTTTAGTCCCTCTAACACATGCAAAAAACCGTATATANAACTTCAAAGTCAAATATCTCGCCATTGTTAAATAATCTTTATATGCGGTTTTTGTATGTGTTAGAGGGACTAAAGCTCTGTATTTTCATACAAAAATTAAATTTCTAACATTTTGTTAAGGTGAAGGAAATCGACTTTGAAAACTTCAAAGTAATTTTTGACAATGTTAGGATCAATGGATTTCGAAAATTTTTATCAACACTTATTCGGCCATTGTTCAGCTACAATTTAAAAAAGACCGCATAGAAATTCGTTAGAGGGGGTGCGAGAACGATCAGGGGGATCGCTATTGAGAGGTTTGACTGTATATATAGAATCTCTTTGAGTATATAATCTCTGGAAAAACTTTAAAAAATGCATTACCTTATTGAAAACATGAATGGAATAACAAATTCTTGTTGAGTTATAAATGGATTATAATATAAGCCATATTTTATATAATAATCTTGAAAACTTGTTTCCATTGGAATTGAAGATATCTTTTCATTAAGCTTTGCTTCAAATTTAGGTATCTTAAATTGTTTAAATTTTTACAATGTTTTTGAAATAATGTAAATTTATATTTATGTCGAAGAAGCTATGAAGATTCGTACAAAGATGTGTGGTTTAAAATGTTTTAAGATAAAACTACAGAGCGTTTCAGATGAACCTTCTGTGTTTCAAAGTGCAATATTTCAATTTAAAAAAAAGATTTTTCGATACTGCCTTTGATAGATTGCTAGATAAGAGCTCCCATTACAGGTTGAACAAAAGGTTTTGACCATTAGTATTTATTATTGGAGGGCATTACGAGACCTTTCAGTACCAACATTATGGCTCTATGAATAGGGGTTCTTGAGAAGATACGAAGCTTTGAAGTCAAGACTCAAAAAGGCCAAATAATAGTATCTTCACTTCAAAAAATCGGTTATCGAAAATGAAAAAGTTTACTGGTCAAAGTAATATATTTTTAGATTCCTCATGTAATGCTGTAACTTTTATAACTATAATTAACCCTGATTTTCTCAATTTGATGCACTAGATTTTGATTACAAGCTCGATTTCCGGTCACTTGACCGACCGGTTTTTCCACACATTCGATTGATAGTAATCTGGAGAATGTTTTTGTAAAAAAATTATTGAAAAATCACACGTTTTATCCAAGATATAGCCATTTGAAGTTTGGACCCAAAATGCCCATTTTTTCTTATTTTCAAAAACTTTGCCAAAAATTGGGTATAGGAAGGATTTCTATGAGCAACGGCAATCATGAAATTGAGAATCTGAGGGATTTTTTACAAATGAAATTATTGAAAAAGCTTTTAAAATCACGAAGATATGATTTTTTGAAAATTGTGCTTTTTGTCGATGTTTTCCTTATTTCCAAAAAAGTGCAAAAATTGAAAAAAAGCATAATTTTCAAAAAATCATATCTCCGCGATTTTAAAAGCTTTTTCAATAATTCTTTTTGTAAAAAATACCTCAGAATCCCAACTTTCTTTTATGAAAACAATTATTAAAAATATTTTACTCTCGACAAGATATGGATTTTTGAAGTTGGTGAATTTTCCAATTTTTCTTAAATTTGCCTATTTTCAGAAATTTGCCAAAAATCGAGTATAGTTCGGAATTCTTCGAGCGACAGCAATCCTGAAAGTTGGGATCCTGAGGCATTTTTTACAAAAAGAATTATTGAAAAAGCTTTTAAAATCGCGGAAATCCGTCCTATACTCAATTTTTGGCAAAGTTTTGAAAATAAAGAAAAATGGGCATTTTTGGTCCAAACTTCAAATGGCTATATCTCGGATAAAACGTGTGATTTTTCAATAATTTTTTTACAAAAAAATTCTCCAGATTACTAGCAATCGAATGTGTGGTCGCCTGAAAAAATTCGGTTGAAACTCATTTTTTTATTAATTTTTTAAAAAAGTTGGCAAAACCTAAGTCATGGTTAGTGTCCCTTTAAGTTGCAACATTGAAAAACCTCGATTTTTTGAAAAAGTCTGGATATTGACACGAAAACATGAGTTTCATTCAAAAAGACCAATTGGATCGTATTCAACATACACTCTAATACACTCTTAACCATTACTGAAAAAAAATTTCATCGAAAACGGATAAAAAATGATGAAATTAGAGCATTTTTTGAGCCGCAAGGACCCAATACAAATGTGGTTATCGGTTTCATCTGAAACCTTTCCTACGATTTTATGCGTAGATTTAGTCCCAAAATTGGTCACTTTTGAAACTAAAATCTATGTAAAAAATCGTAGGAAAGGTTTCAGAAAAAACCGATACCCATATTTGTAGATCCAATCGTGCTCTTTCATTTACGAAAGGAATGATTGAAATCGGATTTAAAAGAAAAAAGTATAAGGTGGAGTCAGACTTTGTCCAATAAAACAATGACGGAAATACACGTGGCCAGTTACAAAAATGTACTTTTTTTGAATTTATAAATAAGTACATCTGGCAACCCTACCATAAATGAGCCCCCTGTTCACCTATGCGTTAAGGTATTGATGGATATTCGTATGTTAATAAATTACTTCATCAATCGTTTTGTTGATGATTTTTTCTTTAACAGTTTCGTGCAGCAAGGATTCAGCTATATTAGCAACCTCTTCTAATAGATGCCCATGGTGCTCAAATGTCAAATTAAAAAGGTTAATTATACCGGGTGTTATATGTATTTTCGGGCTACCGTTTCTATTAAAAATTTGTAAATTAACATTTATGTCGTTGAGAAATGCATCAGCGCTAAATTTTGCCAAATATATAAGCCTACGAGTTTAAAATTAAAAACGCACGTAAAGTTCATCGTTTTGGTCCATCTGCCAAAAATGTTCCATTTAAACCACCCCCACGAAAATTTGATAGGTGACGCACTATATTGAATTTGACCATGAATGCATAGTCGAGTAGATCCTACCTAAAAAATCTATAATTATAAAAAATTTGCATTTTTGAGCTCATATAAAGGGTGTCCCAAGTAACGTTACGCTAACTTTGATTGAATATATCTTTTGATCCATAAAAGATTTTCGATGCGGTTTTTTTAAATGGAGACAAAACAATTCTGAACAACTTATAACAGACACTATCGACATTTGCATATATAAAAAATATTATTTTATTTTTTTAAAACTTTAAACGTGAATTTCATATTATTCCCATGCTCCAAATTTTTTCATTTTTGCATATTCAAAGAGGAAAATTTTTCCTATAAAANAAACTTTAAACGTGAATTTCATATTATTCCCATGCTCCAAATTTTTTCATTTTTGCATATTCAAAGAGGAAAATTTTTCCTATAAAATTGTTAGAAAATATTTTTAAATTTATTTCGTTAATTTTGTGCGAATAATATACTTGGATTCATATACACTTGTTAAAAACTCAATTAATTGCCTTCATGGCGCAGTGGTAGAGCGTCAGTCTCTAGACTTAACATATCGAGGGTTCGAATCCCACCTGAATCGAATTGATTTTTTCAACTTTTTTACGGTAAAAATTTTTGTTGATAATTATATAGAAGAAAAATTACTCTTTCTGAATATGCAAATAAATTTGGAGCATGGGAATTCATTTGTAAATATTAGAAAGAGTAAATTTTTTTTCTATATAATTGTCAGCAAAATTGTTTAAATTCATGATGTAAAAAAGTTGAAAAAATCAATTAGACTCAGGTAGAATTCGAACCCTCGATATGTTAGGTCTAGAGGCTGACGCTCTACCACTGCGCCATGAAGGCAATTAATGTGAGTTTTTAACAATTGTATACAAAAAATTAACAAAAAAAATTTAAAAATATTTTTTAACAATTTTATAGGAAAAAATTTACTCTTTCTATATATGCAAAAATGAAAAAATTTGAAGCATGGGAATATTGTAAAATTCACAAGTTTAAAAAAAATTTATAATTTTTTAGCAAATTTCGATGGTGCCTTCTATAGAATTGCCTTGTCTCATTTTAAAAAAACCGCATCGAAAAATCTTTTATGAATTAAGAGATATGATCGATCAAAGTTAGTGTAACGTTACGTGGGACACCCTGTATGTTTTCAGAAAAATAGTCATACTTGAACATCTTGAACGTTGTTTTGGTGAGAAGTTCCCGAAGATGTTATTTCTGTATTACCCTCTTTTTGATGGTGATTATCACCTTCGTCCGTCATTTTCTTTTATATAACGCGTGGCTAAAAATGAGGAAAAAAATCGTATAAAGTTCATATTTGAAAATAGTAGCAAGATTAAATGGAATTAAAAACGAGCGCGCATATTTACATTTGTTCATTCGAAGATACAGACAACATATTCGTGGTAAAAAAAATAGCGCGCTGGTCGGCATGCAGCACAAACTTTTGACATTACTTATGCATCTCTCCATAAAAATTTAAATGAAAGTATTCGCTTCGATAACAATTCAATTTTAAATAGGAAACGAGAAGCTAAGCGAAGAATTTTATGAATCGACACTTAAAGGGCCAGTTGAGTGGGAAAAAAGTTGCCAATTTTGTTGATATTCGGAAAGTTGATGAAAAATGGAGCATTTTTTGTTTTTATGACAACATCTGAATCGTTGTAGTTTTTGAGGTAATTGCGTTTGAAATTTTGAATTTGTGTACATGTTTTCGTTGTAATACACAAACTTTTTTGAATTTTTAAATCGATTTTTTCAATTTTCATCAAATGAACATTGTAGCAATTTGTTTAACTCGGTGAGAGACGAACAAAATCGACTAAAATTATCCAATTTGAAACTTGTTCTAGGTTATTGAAACGAAAATTCTGATTCATGTTTTCGTTTTAATAACCTAAAACAATTGGATAATTTTTATGTCATTTTTTAGTTTTTAACGAATTTGTCAAATTTTAAGAATTTTTCGATTGTCGGATTTTTCAATTTTTAGCGAATTTTTCGATTTTAAACGAATTTTTAATATTTGTTGATTTTTGCCGAATTTTTCAATTTTTATCGAATTTTGTTTATTTTTGACAAATTTTTTCAAATTTATTAATTTTTGACGAATTTTTCAATTTTTGATCAATTTTCCAATTTTTGTCGAATTTTTTAATTTTTGACAAATTTTGCCAAATTTTTTCAATTTTTTTTACGAACTTTTCACTTCTTAATGGATTTTTTAAATTTTAACAAATTTTGCCATTTTTCACGAATTTTTCAATTTTTGGCGAATTTTTTATTTTTAGCGAATTTTTCGATTTTTTACGAATTTTCAATTTTGATAAATTTTTCAAATTTTGACGAATTTTTAATTTTTTACAAATTTTTCGATTTTTACTTTGTGCAAAAAAATTTTTGGCTCCAATCGGGATTCGAACTCGCGACCTTGTGGTTACGAACCCGCTATTTTGTCACTGCACCACCGAGGCTTGTTGAAGCGTTTTTTTAAACCAAGTACTAGTGCTTTTTTAAAATTAAAAATCGAAAAATTTTGCATCTTTATGACACCATAGCTCAAAAAATTTTTATCCAATCAATCAAGCTACTATTATCATACATGGGCAAGCAAGGGGGCGACAGGGACCCAAAATAAGAAGTGGTCTTTGCATACGTAAATTTTTCGGATTTGCAATTTGACGACCTTTTTTTTAGCCACCAACTAAAATTTACGAATTTCTCCTATACCCCCGAGAATAAGAAATGGGCTCATATATTTTGGTCAAAAAATTTAAGAAGTGGGTCCAAATATAGGAGTTTTTACCCAAGAAATCAACTTTTTTCAGATTCTAGGCAAAAACATAAGGGAGCACCCTTATTTGTTTTTTCGGATTTTGGCCAAAATAAGAAGTGGTATTACAATTTTTCGGCCAATAAAAAGAAGTAGGGGGGGGGGATCAAAAAATTTAAGAAGTGGGTCCAAATATAGGAGTTTTTACCCAAGAAATCAACAAGAAATGAAGTCATATATGGGCAAGAGGGGGGACAGTCCCCCCTTGCCCATGTATGACTATTATATTCGTTTTTTCCACATTTTTTCTAACTTTTGAGCTAGGTCTTTCTCGAAAAAGCTGAGTTTATCAGACCTTGAAGTTCCCTTGTAAGTGCAGGAATTTTATGATAGATGTTTATTGTCTGTTGGTCGCCGAAAAAATCAGCCAGTCATTTTCTCTCTAAAACCATTTTATTTATATTCATTTGGTGGGGTGGCGAGAAAGAGAGCACGATGACCTTATAAAAAGCCATGAATTTGCTGGTTGAGTACCACTTTGGATTGACATGCCTGACAGGGTTTTTTCATTTGTTGCGTGTGCTTTGGCCACCACTTGCTATTAAGAGAAAATTTTGCCCTCGAGCGGCAGCACACCACCTTCTTCTTCTTCCTCAGATTCAGTGCGTCTTTCTTCTTCATTTTCAATAGTGTGCCTGTCGGCCACCAGCTGCGCACTCCATATACGTGAATGGAGAAAGAATTGTCTTTTTTTAAAGCAAAACAAACTCTATCTAGGCTCTAGTAGACATGGTTCTCTTTCTGGGACAACAGCATATAACCGAAATGTCGGTCGAAAATAAAATAGACTAGTTGAAAACTGAAGCAGTTTTCAGTTTGTTTCGTTTAAAGCACCAGTACAGTTGTGAACAAAAATTTTTATAAGGAAGTTCATGATGTGACGATCATTTTTCGCGTTGGAAGTAAATTCTAATTCGTTAACCCTGTAGAGATAAATGAGAAACAAAATTGCATAAAAAATTTTAAAAAACACTTTTTCGAAAAAAATAGAAAAATTCGACAAAAATTGAAAAATTTGTCAAAATTCGAAAAAATAGAAAAATTGGTCAAAAATAGAAAAATTCGTCAAAAATCCGAAAAAAACATTCGAAAAAAATAGAAAAATTGTCAAAAATTTGTCAAAAATTCGACAAAAATAAAAAATTCGAAAAAAATTCGTCAAAAATTGAAAAATTCGTCAAAAATTCGAAAAATTAAAAATTTCGTCAAAAATCTGAAAAAATAAAAAATTCGAAAAAATTGAAAAATTGGTCAAAAATCCGAAAAAACTTCGAAAAAAATTGAAAAATTAGTCAAAAATTCGTAAAAAATTGAAAAATTCGAAAAAAATAGAAAAATTCTTCAAAAATTGAAAAATTCGACAAAAATTGAAAAATTCGTCAAAAATCTGAAAAAATAAAAAATTCGAAAAAATTAGTCAAAAATCCGAAAAAAAATTCGAAAAAAATTGAAAAATTAGTCAAAAATTCGACAAAAATTGAAAAATCCGAAAAAATAGAAAAATTAGTCAAAAATCGAAAATTCATCAAAATTGAAAAATTCGTCAAAAATAAAAAAATTCGAAAAAATTAAAAAATTCATCAAAAATTCGAAAAAAATATAAAAAATTCGTCAAAAATTAGACAAAAATTGAAAATTTCGAAAAAAATTAAAAAATTCGAAAAAATTAAAAAATTCATCAAAAATTCGAAAAAAATATAAAAAATTCGTCAAAAATTAGACAAAAATTGAAAAATTAGTCAAAATCGAAAATTAATCAAAATTGGAAAATTCGTCAAAAATTGAAAAATTTGTCGAAATTTTCGATATATAAAAAACTTTCCTTATTAACAATTGAGCAAAATTTTTTTCTGTAAGAAAAGTTTTTTGTAGATCAAAATTTTTACCCTAGTGGAATCAAACCTGCGGACCGAACGTTGCTTAACTTGCAAGATCGGACGGGCGGCTTCCTTATCCACTTCGCCAAGTAGCCGACATTTTTCGTAAAGAAAAATGTCCATGAAAAAC
>OZJO01020322.1:0-14695 GCA_900406225.1 Acrobeloides nanus
CTTCAATTTTATTTTGTTAACAAAAAAATAATTTATAATACAAACTATAAAACCATATAAAAACTACAAATTCTTTTTCTTGAATTGTTTCACAACACTGTTAAAAAGAAAGAAAACTGCGTCACAGTTTTATGAAACAAATGAAATAACTCATTGGACAAAACAGTGTAAGGAAACAAGATGTTTGTTTTGTTTTTGCACGCTCAATTCATTCATAAATTTATGAAACATTTGAAATAAGAGTTCAAAAATCTAGGAAACACATGAAATAAATTTTTTGTAAATCTATGAAACAACTGAAATAAAGTTTTTTTAATTATTGAATTTTTTAATTGAATGTTTTCATTTTAGTTATAAAGCTTCGAAAACAAAGCAAACGCTGCGTTTCTTTGCAATGATTTCTATTCAGTTTTCTTTTATGTGACTCAACTTTTTAAGCGAATTTGAATTTCGACCCCTAATTCGATATCGCGAAATTTTTTAGTCAAACTTCTATTTCGAAGATTGCGATTTCGACTGATAACTACAAGATAGCGTTTAGATTTCAATAAATAGGTGAATAGGGGAGTGTACTAGTGAACAGAGCTCTGCAATCGTGGATCGAATCACCTCTCTACCTCCATTAAAATTTCACTCCAAGAATATAAAAATTTATCATAAACAGATTCCAAGTATATACAGGCTGTTTTTTTTATTGCTCCCACATTTCAAAACTTTGCCAAAAATCGAATTTAAATCCAATTCTGTCGCCCGATAGCTCAATCGATTCCCTAATCACAGAATTTTTTTAGAAAACAAAATTATTGAAAAAATTTATTTTCGATTTTTTTGCGAATTTTTGAAATGTGGGAGCAATTTAAAAAATCGTGATTTTCACTATTTTTGGGCTAAAAAATCGAAAATAATTTTTTTTAAATTTCGTTTTCCAAAAAAAAATCCGGTGATTAGGGCAATCGATTGAGCTATTGAGCGACAAAATTGGATTTAAACTCGATTTTTGACGAAGTTTTGAAATGTGGAAGCAATCAAAAAACCTGTACTTGAATTTTTTCGATTTTCAAACCATTTGTTTTCACTAGAACAAGCAGGGAAATAAATAATACGTTTAAAAAGATATCTTTAGGGCCTATTTATACTTTAGTCGCGAGCTCTGCAACTGACCCCTTCCGGAATAAGAAAGTTGTCGCAAGCTAGAAAAATTAGTAGAATCCACCTAGAGACCTCCAAAAAATTGGCTTGCGACAACTTTTGACTTCGATAAAGGGTCAGTCGTGGCGCTCGCGACTTGAAGTATAGAGAGACCCTGAGAGAAGACGGTCGATACCACTTTTATTATACTCTGAGAGAAGACGATCGATATAGGGGGCTATGGTGTTCGGCCTCATTGGACCATCCTGTATAGTCTACCATAAAATTTTATGATTAATTTTTAGCTTTAAATAAATTGAAATAAACAAAAAATATCGATGTCTATGCTCTAAATTCTGCCAATTTTAACATCATTGTGCCTTTGGCCAAGGAAAATATTTATGATGCCCATCTCGAGAAGAAAAATCTATTAGTCTTAGATTTCGTTCACATTGATCCAATTGCTTCATATCGTCTCCAGAAATATTGAAGTCAAACAAATCAAAATTTTCTTGAAGTCGGGCCTCATTTGTAGATTTCGGTATTATCAAAATATTATTTTGAAGCTCCCATCGGAGAATGATTTGAGCTGGGGACTAAAACAATTTGGATTCATACATGTACAACGGGTCTTTTAGGGTCTTCGAACGAAGACCCGGGGTCGTGCATAGCGCAAGGAGTTGAGAGGGGGGTCGTACATAGCTCAAGGGGATGAGAGGAGGGGGTTGTGCATGACGCGCGGCCAGGAACGACACATTTCGCGAAGTGCAACCTTTTTTTTAGTCGTGCGATCGGATCGGATTTTCGAAGACCCACTTGTACACGTGTGTATGGATTTATGATAAATATAATTGTTTGATTACCTTTTGATATTTCTTAGATAAATTTAGCACTATTGGATCTTTTAGGACGTTAACTTCGGAATGAGCTTGCCTCCAAAATCCTGTACTTCCAGGACTACCCAATGGACTATAAGCTATGAAAACAATATTGTTCTCTTGACAAAATTTTCTAAGCTCTTTTTGTTGGAAGTAAAGGTGGGCTTCGACCTAAAAATTTAGGGTCTCAGGTGAGTCCGAAAATTTATGGGTCCGGGATCCTGGGTCCTATGTGTCTGGTACCCAGGATCCCATTTGGTCAGAGAAGAGAGGGTCAACTAAAACAAGTCTCTGATCAACTTTGTCATGGGTCTTCATTAATATACCCATCTTGTTTTCGGACTCTGGCCACAATTTTCCAAAATCCTACTTCCAGAGCCACCGGCTTAATCTTCCCATTATCAATAACCCGTTGAATTTGAGCAATATTAAAATTTGACAGCCCAATCGAACGAATTTTTCCTTCTTCCACTTTCTTTTCAAGTGCTTTCCATGTCTCCAAATAATCCACATCAGAATATTGAATCTGATCCCCGACCCTTGGAAATAATTCACCGCCTTCTTGAAATCCATGAGGCCAATGTATTAAGACAAGGTCTATATAATTTGTCTTAAATCTGTGCAATATGTCTTCAACAGACTGGCAACAGCGCTCATATGAATGACAAGTGTTCCAAACTTTACTTGTTATGAAAATGTCTTCACGTTTGAGTGATGAAGTTTTATAGTATTCCTAAAATTAGGTTTTGCGTCATTGCTACTGCGCTGAGCTTATTCTCTCGGCGAGAAGAGCCCTATATACAAAAATTTATACTTCTAAGGCATCTCCAATCTCTGCCTCATTTCCATAACCTTGAGCACAATCAAGATGTCTATAGCCAGTGTCTAAAGCAGTCTTTACGACTTTACCAATAACACCTTCTGGTGACTGCCATGTTCCTAAACCTGCGACAGGTATTTGATAACCAGTACTAAGTTGAACTGATTTTTGTACCATTTTCGTAAAACTTATAATATTCCAAATCTAAAAGAAATTTAAAGTGTAATGAAAATTTTTAAAATATTTTAATTGCCAAAAAATAATATGATAAAAATGGTTAAACTAATTTTTAAAAATTGCATTTACAGAGTGGCCAAAAAAACCGGATTTTTGCAATTTTTCGAGCAAATTTTCGCTAAAAAATTATTCAAGATTTTTTCAAAACAACCATATATAGGTTTTTCTATGCGAAAAATCGATTGTGAGCATTGAAAAATTGTAAAATCTCTTCCCTGACTCTGAAATCAGCTCAAAAAACCTAAAAAAATACGGTTTTTGGGCTGATTCAGAGAAGTGATTTCACGATTTTTCAATGCGCACAATTGATTTCTCGCATAGAAAACCCCAATAAGAATTGTTTTGGAAAAATCTAAAAATTTTTTGGCGAAAATTTGCTCGAAAAGTCTCAAAAATCTGGTTTTTTGGCCACCCTGTACTATAAGTTTTGAAAGCTTAGTGTAGAGGAGTGCAAGGGTCAGACCGTCTCGAGGACCAGATGCGTAGGGAGAAGGGCAAGCTAGGGGGCAAAAAGGCTGATTTTCCCCAAAAAACATAAGGGAATCCTTATGTGTAAGGATTTGTAATTAATTTTGGCCTACTAGAGAGCACCTATCCTCCTTGCCTACGCCACGAATGCCGGACAGTTGGTCGACCGGACACTTGGCCGACCAGACAGTTGGTCACTTGGGCCAAAGCCTAAGGCCTAAGTCTAATGCCTAAGCCTAAAGCCTAAGACCTAAGCTTAAGGCCTAATACCTAAACCTAAGGCCCCCTGTCCGGTCGACCAACTGTCCGAGTCGGTAACTGTCCGGTCGGCCAAGTGTCCGATCGATCAACTGTCCGATAACGTTACGCCACTGCTTAGTGACAAAAAGACTGCAAAAAATAAAGTTATAATATTTTTTATTTTTCAGCAATGTATCCACTTCCCCTAGGTTTACAAAAAATTAAACTGTGTTGTAATCGCTCTTTGTATCGCATTTTTATGAGCGATTTTCTTCTGCCCCGCTCCGCCGGGAGGGGGATTTGCGAGTGCAGGGTTAAGATCTCGTGGGTTAAGTTCTTGCTGGGTTAAGGGCGCAGCGTCGGTCTTCGGCCAGCACTGCACCCTTAATCCTCCGTAAGAACTTGATCTCCTCGCGAGATCTTAATCCCCCACGCGCTCGCTCACCCCCCCCCCCCCTCCTGGGGCTGATCGAAGCCGAAGAAAAAGCACCAAAAAAGACTCGCAGCCTCGCAAAAGCGCAGTGCTAAAACAAACAATTACAATTTTTATAAAAGAAATGTAGGGAAAGTGGACATGCGCATACAAATACATACTCAAGCTTATTCAAATTGCTTATATCAAAACAATTAAATTTTAAAAAAATCGATTTTACGCTGTATACATGGTGAGAGAGGTACTAATTTTGAAACTGTATCTGGCCCGACTAAAATTGAGCAGACTGAGAGAAAGGCCAGGCTGGCTGTGGCCGGTCTGGCCTATCCAGGCTTGTCTTCAGCCCTGCACACCTCTAGCTTAGTGTCTATACAAATTAACAATAAGATTTTCCCTTATCATGTTTATTGTTAAATCAATATGTTAAAGCTATAATTTCCTTGCAGAATTGTATCTTGAAGAATTGTATTCTGTTAGAAAGTCGTTTCGTTCAATGTATTATTTGAAATCGATTGAAAAGAACATGTGAGAGTCATGTGTATAGCTGATTTATTTCAGTTATATTCAAAAGTGTTCATTGAGTTCCAAGCATCGTGCGTCAAATCATTATATTGATAAAAATTGGCAGTAATCCCTGAAAAATTCATTATTTGTGGAAGGAATGGAGAGGGGCTAATTGAATGTTTACCCTTCCAACATCATGCATAAGGGCAACAAATTTTGTGACCGGCTTTTGACTAGAAAATATATATTTCCCATTTTGATTTTTTAGACTTTTTCAAAAATTTAGACTTTTTCATGACTGAATAGGGGGTCCTTATTTTTTAAAATGAAAGGATAAGTATCCATTTCTTGCCGAAGATTGACTATATAAGCCTATCAGAGAAACGAAAAAACAGAAGGTTTCATTACTTTATCATTTTATGATTATAAGAGGACATAGTCGTAACAAAAAGATTCCATTCTTCCCACAAAACATAAAAGAAAACAAGATCGAATTAATTCTAGGAGCGAAATGATAAGAAAAAAATAAAGTAGAAGAAAATAGTAGCACTGATTTATAATCAATGGATATATATAGCAATTGTGTTACGTCAAATAATTGCATATCAAATTTGGATTATTTTAATGCTAAAGCTCCCGTATACTTAAGGAAAATTCGATGAGAAAGATGATCAAATTCTCTCTTTCGTTTTCTTTCTTCATGACAGAATTTTTTTTACAAAAATGATGTTCTACAAAGTTGTTCACCAAGAACTCAAAAATTAAATGAGCTATCGCTTTTCGCGCGAATCATCAATTACCCCTTTTGACAATTGTCCTCAGCGAAACTATGGAAAATTGTCCCACAGGGGGATTGTTCCCAAATGAACCAGTGGTTCCCTAAACAATTGCCCCAACTTTTGGGCAAAAATTTGGGTAATTTTCTTTTTTTGGATGGGGAAGTTTTCCTACGCTTTTTTACTCTTAAATTTATTTCATTAGTATAGTCATCGTCCGCTCGAGTTGTATCGCATTATAAATTGAAATCTTAAAAAATTCAATTTGAATTAGTTTATATATTAACACGAAAATCTAAAATTCAAAATTTCAAATTTTTCTATTGAAAATTTTCAAATTTTGTATGCAAACTTCAAATGATAATCAATTTTTACAGTTAAATTATTTTTCGATAATTTTTTTGTATGTTATAGCCGAAATAGCGAACATTATCGTGAAGTAAAGCTTTTTTTGATAAACCTATCCTAAAATTTCCAAAAGTGACATTGTTTTTAGTAACTTTTTGAGCCCAAAAAGTGGATTTTTAGACCGATTTTGACTTCCAACAATCGTCTTTTGATTATATTTTAGATTCTTTCAATTAGTTGAATAAAAAATCAACTTTTTTTTATCAAACAGCTAATTTTTTGCTATATTTGTATAAATTTGTGCTTTCACTGGACTGCACAGTTATCCTCATTAGATCCTCACAGTTAAGGGGCAATCAGGATAACTTCTTTAGCAACAACAATCCTACTCAAGCCACTTTGGAAGTTTAGTGTTCCCTTTCCCCCTTCTAACTCAAGTCCTCGTGGAAGCTTTAAGCCCCTTCCTATCCAAGACTATCAGGAAGTTTAGAAATTTTCGTACTAACTTTTTAAAATTTAAGGAAAATATTGGTACATCTGTGCTACTTTTTTGAAAGCATTTTGTTCTCTTATCATTTTCTAGATATATCCTTATTTAATGGAGCGAATTTTTCTGAACATTAATAACTTTATAATTTTGTGTTTTTTAGATTTAAATTAAATACACCCCAACCCAGAATCCAAAATGCCGCCTATGGGCTCTGTAAGTTAAAACTATGTTTAAAGAATATTCACTATTTTTCAGGCAATGCCATCTTCAAATATTCAAAAACCTGCTCATAAGCCTAAACTTGGCTTTTTTATTTATATATTAGCCTCTATGGCAGTTATCGGTAGCTATTTATTCGGGTATGGTACGGGTATTGTCTCGGATGCTATGATTTATGTAGCTAGAAATAAAGGCATGAATCCGTTAGATGATCTCTGGCATGAAATTATTGTTTCATGTACTATGGGTAAGATAATTTTACGGCAGGGGTCATTTGCGTCCGGAAACATCCGTCCCGGACATTTGAGTCCTGTGCATTTGCGTTCGGACGCTTGGTGAAAATTTTGATGAATGTCCGGACGCAAATGTTCGGGACGGGAATGCCCGAGACGAAAGTTTCCGGACTTAACTTCCGGAAGCAACTGTTCGGACGCAAATGTCCGGGACGGAAATGTCCGAGACGGAAGTTTCCGGACGCAAATGTCCGGGCGCATGTCCGGACTCAAATATTCGGACGGAAAAGTCCGGGACGCAAATTTTCGGACGCAAGTGACCCCTCGCCAATTTTACAATGTCTAATTTAAACGGACATTGCGGTTGGGACTATTTCAAGGCCGAAATTAGCGATCCACATTCGGCTTTAGGCCAGATGTCAGGGTCGAGCAGGCCCTAGGGCCAGCTTATCCTGGCCTGATTCTAGGGCAAACCGCCAAAAAATGATCAGGCCAGGCTGGACTTAAGGCCTGTCTGTACCTTTCATTCCTCCAACAGTGCATTGTCTCGTGCGCTGTCAAGGAGTTCGGCATTCATTTTTCGTTTTTTCGGCATAACGGCACACAGTTCTCCCTTGCATCAAAAAGATCTTGCAGGAACCTCGAATAGGGAAAAGCCTGACATAAACTTTATTCTGAACCATCTTTCCTTACTACTATGTTAAGAATTTTAGGAGCAGCCGGAATTGGAGCACTTATAGGTGGACCGTTATCCGATAAATTTGGTCGCAAAAAGTCCATCGTAATCTCTAGCATAAATTTTACTATTGGTAGTATAATTTGTGCGGTTGCTTTCAACAAATATATTTTGCTAATAGGAAGGCTTTTTGTCGGATTTGCTATAGGTAAATACTTTTTTAAGTTTGACATGAATAAAAATGCCATTTTAGGTATCTCTTCCATGGTTGTGCCAGTTTATGTTAGTGAAGCATCGCCAGCTAGTATAAGAGGAACATTAGGAGTAGCATTTCAACTTTTTCTCGTATTTGGATTGCTTAGTGCAAATGTTATAGCCGGGATTTTTTCTTATATAAATCCAGAAAATATAGGGTGGAGGTATTTTTTTAATTTTAGGAGCTGGTAGGATTATTGGTGGAAAGTGGGGAGTAAATGTCTAAAGAACATCAAATTTTTGTTTTTGTCACTAAATATTGAAAACTGGACATTTTTGAAGCCTTGCCCACCCCTCAAATTTTAGACCGTTAAAAAATTTTATTTTTTAGATTTATGTTTGGATTAGCCGCTATTCCTTCTGCTATCCAATTTATCGGCTTTTTATTCTTACCCGAAAGCCCCAGATTTCTGTATGAACATAGTAGCCCAGAAGAAAGCAAAAAAGTATGTATTTCTTTTATATACATAAAATTGAAAATCTGTGCATGTGGTGCTTTTTGCCTACTTTTTGAGTTGGGGTAATCGAATGGAATGAGGTCTTTTGTGGGGTATATTTAATTTTTGGGCCTTTCTCGTTGTGCCGATCTCTATCTACACAATTTTAAAAGACGCTTTCTTGAGCGCTCAAAGGTTGCCTTAAACGTTCAGAGCGCGCTTCAAGTTGAATTTATTAGTGAGATTAATGCACGGGAAATTTATGAAAGTCATTTCAAAACAAAAATCGGGCAGTAAAAATTCAAATTCTTGTCCGAAGCTCACATACTCCAATTTTACATGTATTTTTTGAATTTTCCAACCTGTCTAAAACACCACAGATAATTTGTTTCAGTCAAATTTTAACGCTGGTCGATGTATATCAACATGGAGAACAATTTTTCGATTTTGACCAATTTTTTGATTTTGACCAATTTTTTCGATTCTGATCAATTTTTTCCGATTTTGGCAATTTTTTCGCTTTTGGTCAAATTTGTCAACTTTGGCAAATTTTTTCGATTTTGGCAATTTTTATTATAAATTATTCACAAATTTTGGCCAAAAAAATAAGGGGATCGTTAGAAAATCAAATTACAAATCATTAATTTTTAATTTAAAAAATAAACATACTAAACTCGAACTCGGAAACTCGATAAGCATTAAACTCGAACTCGATCATTTTTATGAGCCGCGACAACCCTGCAAGGGGGGTATGACACCCGTCTATACATCACGCAAGGGGGTCGACCATAACACAAAGTTTTGCGGTTTAGGCGCAAAACTTGAGAATTTTGCTTTATGTTGACGTTGGCCAAAAAAAGGTCGCCAAATCGAAAATTGGGGACCCATAACGCAATGCATGATGTAGTATTGAAAATTTTGACGTAAGACCTTGTGCATGTGTGGTACCAGGGCTTTCGAATGTTCGAGAAATCGTCTCTTAATTTAAAAAAATTTAAGATCCTTAAAAGAATTTATAATGGTGACGAAGAATGGATAGATTATGAAATGGAAGAGATTAAATTTTCGTATGATCAGCAAATGAAAGCAAAATTAGAGTATGGAATCGATGGTTTTGTGATTGGACGAGTTTTAACCACGCCACATGTTAGAAAGGCTTTACTTATAGGTTGTGCTTTACAAGCTTTTCAACAATTGTGTGGGATTAATACTGTGATGTAAGAAAAAGTTTTAAAAAAATGTAAAAAAAAATTAGGTATTATTCGGGTACTATTTTTAAATCAGCTGGTATTATTAATGATCATACAAATATTTGGATCTCTTGTGTTACAGTTGGTAAGAGATACCGTTTAATTGGAACATACATGTTGAAGGGGTTCAGATTTTAGAAAATGTGTTTGGGGCCTTGGAGGAAGAGAATTTCTTATGTTTTACCCCTTTTTCTTGCTGTGTGTGTGGGGGGGGGTGGGATGAGAGTCTTGCTCGGGCAAGAGGACTTAATTTTTGGGCTTGTCTTTGTGGAGTCCAAATCTGGGCCCCTCACCATGGCCATGGTAAACAGGCTAAAATTAAAATTTTAGGTGCCAAACTTATTGCAACATTTATTCCAATGTTTTTAATTGAAAGAATGGGAAGAAAAAGCCTACTAATTATTAGTATGATAATTGTTATAATAAGTTCTGTTTTGCTTGGTGGTACCTTTTTACTTATTAACAAAAATACCGCCAAAGTTATTCCATCTAACTTAAAAGACAACTGGACCGATACAAACGTAGCAGATTATAGCATGTGTTCGGGATTTAGGTAATAATGTTTAAAAAGATAATTTGAATAGGCGTGTACGTAAGCTAGATAATATATCTCTAAAGATGCTGGAAAATCTCATCCTTTTTGATCAGAGAACCTGGAGACCGAGCGCATTCGGCGCTCGGACTCAGTCTTCGGCCTCGTTTCGAGCGATGCTCCCGAGCANAGCTAGATAATATATCTCTAAAGATGCTGGAAAATCTCATCCTTTTTGATCAGAGAACCTGGAGACCGAGCGCATTCAGCGCTCGGACTCAGTCTTCGGCCTCGTTTCGAGCGATGCTCCCGAGCATTGTTCCCGAGTGTTTTTCCGAAGTGTCGCTCTTGAGCATCGTAAGAGACCTTTGATGAATTTGTTGGTCATCAGCATCTCACTGAATAACCTCCCCTTTTTGAGTTCGCTCTCTTCTCCTTGTTCATATATGAGGGGAGGGCTGGGTAAGATTTACTAACATTTGTCCTTCGGTACCTCCTGCCCTCTACACACGAAATCTAAATCTCGTAAATATACTAAATTCAGCTTTTTAGTAACTGTGACTATTGCGTCACCCATGAGAATTGCGGATTTTGCACCCACCAAGGCGACGAAATGAAGCAAGGCTATTGCCTTCCTGTTGGCAAAAGTAAAGATACCCAATCTGCTACTGGTTATTGTGAAAGCTCCACTACTAGCGATACTGATAACTATCATAATATAAGCCTCGGAAGATATGAATGGACACACAAATATTGCCATACCTCTTATACATGGTTGCCTATTCTTGTGATTATTATCTTTATTTCTTCTTTTTCTGCTGGTATAACTTTTGCTTTTGACATGACCATGGGGTCTATAAAAGGGAAAAAAGGAGCGCTCTCCAATATTTCAATGAGAATTTTCATCTGACTTATGACCAATCAAAGCATAAGGTGCTTTTGATTCGTTTTTTTTTAAATTTTCGTTCTGAGAGAGAGACTGCGGAATGCCCTAAGTAACTACTGAATTGCCAATGTCAAAATGTTTATTTAGGATACGGTCCAATACCATGGGTAGTAAACTCCGAATTTTATCCTTTATGGGCTAGAAGTACATGCGCTTCTTTGGCTACTTTTACCAATTGGGCATTCAATCTAATCGTCTCGCTAACATTTTTGAGTCTTACTGAAGCGATTACAAAATTTGGTTAGTTCATGAAAATCTCAACTAGGAATGTTGACTTATTTTTAGGCGTATTCTTTCTATACGCAGGGTTAACAGTGATTGGTTTAATTTTGTTCATAATTGTTGTGCCTGAAACTAAAGGTTGGTTTGTTAAAAATTAAAATTTAAAAAAAATTTAGGCTTAAACTTGGAAGAAATCGAGATGTTATTTATGAGTAAAGAAGCTAGATTAGAAAAAGAAGAACAACTAAAAATGCAACAAAAGCAAGAATCTTATAATATTAATATTGATGAAAAAGTTAAATTGTAAAAAATAAACGCCAGATTTAAGTGATTCAAAATTGTATATATATCTTCATCTATTAAATTTTTTAAATACAATATGATCAATAATTTTGTCCGTACTTTCAAAAAAAATTCGCCAAAAATCGAGGTTAAGCCAATTTTTGACTTACGATAGCTCAATATATTTCTGCCATGGGATTTTGTCGCACCTATGAAGCTTAGCCTATTTAGTCTTTATATAAAACTTTCTTCGTTTATTTCGTATTCTATTTCAAAAGAAACACTACAAATCCACAATCTTTATGCATAACTTTCATTTATTGTGTATTCTACAGGGTGCTCCAAAAAGGGCAATTTTGCGATTTTTAGCAAATTTTTTTCAAAATTTTTCAAGTTTTTAAAATTTTTACCAAAATAACCCTACGGGGTTTTTCTATGCGAAAAATCGATTGCGCACATTGCCGGATCTTGAAAACGCTTCCTTAGCCATACATTAGCCTATTTTCGCTTCAATACACATATCTCTTCCCTGAATCAGGGGCAGGGAAGCGTTTTCAAGGTCCGGCAATGCTTTTGATTTCTCGCACAGAAAACCCCCATATAGGGTCAATTTGGCGAAAATTAAAATTTGGAATAAATTGCGCAAAAATTACTCTTTTTAGGGCACCCTGGATTTTCAAAAGAAACAATAAGTACAAGTAGACAACGTAATTTACACTTGACGATATCCACTTATTGAACAAATTTTAAAACATAGTGACATCTCATTATACTTTTATTGATTTTTGAGAGAAACTTAGAAACTATTGTGAATTTCTAAAAATGGCTTCATACTTTCCATATTTAGTATTAGCAATTTACATCATTAGCTTTCTCTTTTTTGTTATTTCAACCTATAAATGGGTTGTACTAATTTTATATATGTATAATAAACGAAAACAATCTAATTATCTAAAATTGTCGTCGATTTTTATTTTATACATCTTAGCGTTATTTATTATGAGCTATACGAGTATTTTTTATTGCACTTACATGATGGTTATGTGGCGTCCAGGTACATATTAGCATGAGCAAGAGCATAGATAGGATCAAAGCATAGATAGGATCGGAGTATTGACATCTCTATCGCAGTGGTACTTCCTTGGCTTGCAGTTCAACAAACTAGCATGTCCAGAAACAACAGTGGATCCAATCCGAAAGGGGAAGGTGTTGCGGTAGCGCGAGAATGATGAAAATCGTTCAAGTGGAGAAAGTTAACCTAAAGAAAGAAGACCGAGGAGCTGTTAAGCTACAGAAGGAAGACTAGAAAATAGTTAAGATAAACAACGAACCCAAAAATACAAGCTAAAGACGAAGAAGAAGAGATGTTGTGGTATCTAGAGCTCAAATGATGAAAGTTCAAGAAGAAGAAGGGGTGTTGTAGTGACTAAGGAACTGAGGAATGCAGCCGATGCTCTAGTGGTCCTACCACTAGAGCTCATAGAATAATCATTTTTTGGTACGATTTATTCAAGGGATTGAGCATCAGCTGCTGCTAAGAATAGGCCACCATATAGAACTTCTGAAAATATAACATGCATATTTAGAGAATACCTATAATGCTTATTGGATATTTTGGTCATCTATATTTCTAATAGGAAACTCACAGACTTTGGAAGTTATTGTCCTATTCTTAACCATAGATAGATGTTTAGTTTTAACTTTATCATTTAAACACCAAGCAAGACTAAGAAAATATAATTTCCTACTTGCTATTATTGTTATAATCATATTTTGGCTTGTCGTAGAATTTTTACACATATTTTTAGATTACCCTCAACAAAGCAATACCGGTACTTTTCATTAACGAAAAAAACTTTGAAAACTTCAAAAAGATACATTCTAGAGTTTGTTTTTGAAGCGAAAACTTGAATCCTTACATAAAATTAACACAAGAATCAAAATCTCCACTGTCAAATGTAAAAAAATTTTCGTCTAAAAAACTTTTTTGGCACTGAAATCGTTCAAATTGCCGAATGTACCTTATTGATAGATATTCAAATTTTATCTGTAAAAAACTATACCACAGATTTTGTCGGTTGGTGATTGCCAGACCGTTCGATCTGGCAAGATAAGCAAAATTGGGCTCTCAGGTTCGATCCCGGAGGGTAAATTATTCAGAATTTTCACAAAAATTTATTAGGACCACTAAAAAACCTCGTAGAAATTTTTTGTCTAGTTTTTCCATTAAAATTTTTTTACGAGAACTTAAAAGCGATTTGCAATAATTTATTTTACCCGACGGGATTCGAACTCGGCGTCAACTGATTTCATATTTGAAGTTATTGTTCGAGGGAATTTTTTCAAAATTTTCAATTATTTTTTATTAGAACCCTCAAATCTTGTAGAATCTATGTGCTTTATTTTCCCTGAAAATTGGATAAACTTTTTTCAGTCATTCAGTGAAACGGACTGTTTTTTGTTTAAATTCGAATTTGCCAATATTCAAATATTTTTTTAAAGCATGTTGGACAATGTCATGTTTCCAAGTTGCTACTATACAGTCATTACTTACACTTAACAACTGGGTTCTTGGTATCTTAATTGTTATTAGTAACTGTTATTTCTTTTGGTCATTACGAAAATATAATAATAGTCAGAAGAATTTAAATTATGTTAATATGAAAGTCAAAAATATGAGAATCGTAATCTTTTCAAGTTTATATGAATGTAGGGGGGATGAAGTGGGTAATGTTAAGGCTAAAAAATCTCGAGGCTAAAGTGATTTATGAAAAAAATTATATAACTCGAAAAAATAACTTTACTCTTGTTGATTTGTCGAAAAAATCACTTTATGTTTTACCCAAAAGTTGAAAAATTTACGAAAAAACATAAATTTTTGGGACTCCCATAGACCAAAACCTAAACTCACTTTGTATTGCTGTCTATATCTTATTTTTTAGAATAACTTACTGGTCAAATATACAAGCGTTATGGAAATTTTTTTCATCCTTATCCCATTTTTCATAGATTTTTTCATAACTAAGGTATGAAATTAAATTTTTTTTAAATCAATTAATTTGTTAGACTTTCCATTTTTCAATCGCACAATATATTGGACCATATGGCTGTTTGTTTTTAGCTAGCGAATGTTTTCTCTTGTCATTTCTATTTGGAGCAAAAATAATGAAAACAGAGAAAGTTGTTTTACCAATTTCAACACCAACCTTATATTTAGTTGGACATTAAAATTTGAAGTTAAAAAAAGAATTTTATGTTAAAAAGTTATTAATAAAATTACAGAGTGTCCCTAAAGTTCGTGTACACCATACATGGCAGACC
>OZJO01020339.1:0-22618 GCA_900406225.1 Acrobeloides nanus
GACGGATGCAACAAATTTAGCAATTAGTGCGACTATGTAATAAAAATAAAAAGTTGCCTGAATTTCAATAAAATTGCATAATTGAAACGATTGACATGACAGCTTGTTCAATCGTAGCTCATGTGAGAAATATCTCTAATTATTTTTAAAATGAAGGAAACTACAAAAATTTAGACGAAATATAGCTTTTTGGATAAATAATTATGGAAAATAAGTTGAAATTTTTTCATAAAAAAAATTTTTTAAGGTATGCAAAAATGACCACGCGAGTTACTCGCTCGTCTCCAGTCATCGACGACGCGCGAGAAGAAGAAAGTTACTCGCGCGAATAAATCTTGCTCTTCTCTCACGCGAGTAAATCGAAGACTATACGAAGCTTTATTCAATTGTTTCCGTTATCGTTTTAATTTCCGGAAATAGAAAAGCAAATAGTTTTGTTCCCTGCTCCCCCCCCCCTTCTCCAAAAAAGAAGCTGAAGGGGCCTGAAAGAGGGGGCACTTTTTCAAAAAGGACCAAAATTAGGAGGGGTAATTTTTCAAAAGTTTCAAAAAACATAAGATACCTTCTATTTTTTACGCGTTTCGAGCGTAAAGAGAGGGCACAGGCCCCTGTGCAACCCCACCTATAGCTACGTCCTTGCCTCCCACCCCCTCGGGATTCCATTGTTTCCGAGCGATATATTTCTCTTTTTTGTAACAAGTAAAAAATTCAATTCATCATTATAAATTTTAAAAATGTACAATTCGAATATCTAAATATAAACAATTTTATAGTTTCTACGCTGTATTGTGACGCGGTTTGACTATAGAAACGATAGTGTTTTTAGAAACAACAGTAGATAAAGCTTTTGC
This sequence comes from Acrobeloides nanus, assembly GCA_900406225.1. NCBI lineage: Eukaryota > Metazoa > Nematoda > Chromadorea > Rhabditida > Cephalobidae > Acrobeloides > Acrobeloides nanus. The sequence goes on from OZJO01020339.1 coordinate 852, forward strand.
TAACTTAGGTTTGATTCCAAAAAAGCCGAGGAAGCTTTTACGGAGTGTTCTAAAAAGCAAAATTTAATCACATAATTAGGCCTATTTTTATATGGCAGCTCCTGGATTCGCCAAAATTTTTGTATTTTTGGGTGCTTACGAGTTCATAGCCAAATATATAAACGGGTTCATTCCATTTTGTCCAATCCATATCATATTTCCAAGAAATCCTGAATAGCTTGGATCTAGGTAACCAGATAACAAATCAAAATAAACCGTAGAAAACATGCAATAGAATCCGACGATTACGGCCCAAAATAAGAAGATTGAAAAATTAATTAAGAAAAATGACCCACTTGAAACAGGAGCTTGACTTCTTCTTTAGACCCACTCTTTGCTTCATACGTTTTTTTCTAAAATAGACATATGAGAGGAGGCTAATTCACTTACAATACACAACCACTTGATTATAGTCAATATGTAAATCAAAGCTGCTGGGAATAATTGTACCGCATTTATAGACACCTCTACCCAAGGCATAAATGAACTACCTTCAAACATAAACCCCCATGTTAAGGAATGCACGTCAAATAAAACATTACAAAATGGAGATAAAAACCAAGCTGTGACAACAATACCCCAAGCCCAAGTGGCAATTATCCATATCTAAAAACTATCAGTAGAATAACAAAAGGTCTTACATTAAGAATTTTGCCATTGAGTTTTTTAGCAAGTACTGGGTTTATAGATAAGGTGACAAATCTGTTCACTGACAAAACAAATACAAAATGGTTAAAAGAATAGCAAATTCCGTTTAAGATAGCACCACATATCTAAAAAATAATATCGGGCAATCAAGCGTCAGCGCGCGAAACAATTGCCGACCCCATCCATCATCGGCACTCTATCAAGTCGAGTGCCCATCCCCATCCGAGCGACCTCCTCCCTCGAAGTGGAGATCAAACCAGAGAACTTCTAGAATCCTACTACTATATATGTAAATTGTGCGTCTGTTTGTGTCCCAACAGCTATTTTTTATGGGTTGAAAAAACTGAGCTTGCTTAAACAAAAGTTGTAGTATAATCAAACTAACCTTGATACTCCACGATCTTATATTAGGTCTAAATATGGTAATCGGTAAAGCTGTGCAATGGAATATTAGGACAATACAGTCTGTAAGCCCCATATGAAAAATGATACGATAAACTGGTGCTCCATAAGTTTTTTGGTCTTTAAAAATGATCTATAAAATATATTTTTGAAAAAGGTGGAAGTAAAATCAGAGCCCCATCTCGAACATTTTTTAGGAATGATATTTTTGAGGATAAAAATGTGAACAAATACGCTCATCTAACAACTTCAGTATAGAGTTGTACAAATGACGTCATGATGATTAAATGACAACAAATGCAAGAAATGACGTCATTTATTGTCATTTAGGGTGAGCGCTAGCAGTCATGAAACAATATTTCACGACGATTTTCGAACGCTAGCCGTGATTTTCACTATTTCCGAACGATTTCCAGACGATTTCCGGACGGCTAGCGTCCGGGAATTCGCATTTCCAGACGGCTAGCGTCCGGACACAATTTCCGGACGATAACTTTTTGGTTTTCAGCCGCTGCAGGAAAGGGTTAAAATAGAATTGTTTCATTTTCAATGCACGCAATCGATGCTTCACATTTTTTACCCCCAGAAACATTACTTGCGAAATGGGGCTATAATTTTACCCCATCCTCTAATATTTCATCAATCAAGATCAAATTCAAACTACTCACCCATAAAATTATAACATATGGGAACAATTGAAACTGAGCAGCTAATACATAAATCGATGCTTTGACTAGATCTAATGGGGAAGCAACGTCAGGCATTGGAGCGACAGTAAAATTTTCCGATGAATTTGCCATTTTAAACAATAGTACTGTACCTACTTACTTATAGTCCTTTTTTGCTCTTAAAGAACTTTTCAAAAAAAAATTTTCCGATGGAATCAGGAATTAAAAGAAGAATTGTCAAAAGTAGAATTTCTCTATAAGTTTTGTCATATGAAAGAAAATAATTGTCCATGGTCTATATATAGTCCTTTTTTGTCGTTAAAGATTTTTTTCTGCAATAAAATTGTTCCGATTGATCAGGAACTAAAAGAAGAACTCTTTATTGAAACGATTGATCGAGCATTACAAATTTAAATTCTTTGAAGGAAAAAATGATCTTTTTGGTTTGATTCTTTCCTGCACAAAAAGCGTTTCTGCTTCTATTAACAAATTTGTGACACTTTTTTCAGAATTTAAAGAATCACTGAATTTTTGAACGGACCTCGAAAATTTATTTTTAAAAGAAAAAGGAATTTTTGCTGTCATTTTTTTGTTTTTACGATACCCCTTGAAAGTTGAACCCTTTCGAGATATTTGCGTTTGAAATTTCCTTCAAAATTTTCAAATGTAAATTTGTATTGAAACGAAATGGATTGACTCCGACCGGGATTAGAAAATTCAAAATTTCATTTGAAAAAATTTCACAAATTTGTTAATAGAAGCAGAAACGCTTTTTGTGCAGGAAAGAATCAAACCAAAAAGATCATTTTTCCTTCAAAGAATTTCAATTTGTAATGATCGATGAATCAATCGTTTCAATAAAGAATTCTTCTTTTAGTTCCTGATTCAATCGGAAACATTTTATTGCAGAAAAAAATCTTTGACGACACAAAGGACTATATATACTACTTGTTGAATTAACAACACCTGATTAAAATATGTCATGCAATTCCCATTTTCGATTGTTTAATATAGCGTAAAGTTAATCTTAACAACTAACGATACATGTTATTTTTTTGAGAAATTATGTAAAGACCATGGACCACACGTGTACAAACACCCCCCCCCGAAAATTTAGATTTGTAGCGGGCGAAAAATCGACCTTTTTTGAGAAAATTTTTGGGAAAAGTCATAAGGGGAGCCCTTATAATTATTTTGGCTTTAAGCTTTAAAAAATACGATTTTTGTTGAAAAAATAGGAAATTTTTGCGGACTAGCCATTTTACACGTGTACAAATACCCCCTCTCAAATTTGGACCCTTTGCGTGCGGAAAAAATCACCTTGGTCCCCCAAGGTTATTTTTTATCAGAATTTTGTCAATTTTTCAAAAATTTGCCTTCCAAGGTAAAAGTGCCTTAGTCCCCCAGTGACATCACAACGCATGTCATAACGATTTCACGACGGCTAGCGTTCACCCTAAATAAACTCTGCTTCACGGCGAGGTTTGAAAAACTAGGCACGCATGGCCTAATGGCTAGGACGCTGGCCTTTCATGTTGTTAGCGTGGGTTTGATCCCATAAGTGTCGAAATTGAATTTTAGCGAATCATAAAACGTTGTCGAAGCAAATCCCCTTAAAATCGCATGAAAAATATTGGGTTGTTCAATAAGTGATGGCCGCTCAAAAAATGCGTCTAATTTCGTCATTTTTCAGCGGTTTGCTATAAATTTTATTTCAACATTAGAGAACTGATCATGGGTAATCCGACTATGAGGCTCTTTTTGCTTGAAAATCAATTTTTCATATGCAGAGTCTATTCGCAAGGCTCGTTTTCAACAGATGCTACAAGTTCAAGCACCGCGTTATTCCAGACTACCCCGAGCGACTCAAGATCCTAGAGATGGAAACTCTCGCCGACAGAAGACTCAAGGCCGATCTTATTCTCTTCCATTAGTTTGTTAATAATGAGATAGCTATCAAAATCTTCTACCCTCCTTTTTATGATTTTTATATCTCCATTTACCGTTTTGTGGCTCTCAGGATTCCATTGTTTCCGAGCGATGTATGTCTCTTTTTTGTAACAAGTAAAAAATTCAATTCATCATTATAAATTTAAAAAACGTACAATTTAAATATCTAAATATAAACAATTTTATGTTTCTATGCTGCATTGTGACGCCATTTGATTATAGAAACGACAGTGAATGAAGCTTTTGCTAATTTAGGTTTGAATCCAAAAAAGCCGAGGAAGCTTTTACGGAGTGTTCTAAAAAGAAAAATTATAAAAATAAAAAAACGTACAATTTGAATATCTAAATATTAACAATTTTATAGTCACATAATTAGGCCCATTTTTATATGGCAGCTCCTGGATTCGCCATAATTTTTTGTATTTTTGTGTGCTTACGAGTTCATAGCCAAATATATAAACGGGTTCATTCCATTTTGTCCAATCCATATCATATTTCCAAGAAATCCTGAATAGCTTGGATCGAGGTAACCAGATAACAAATCAAAATAAACCGTACAAAACATGCAATAGAATCCGACGATTACGGCCCAAAATAAGAAAATTGAAAAATTAATTAAGAAAAATGACCCACTTGAAAAAGGAGCTTGACTTCTTCTTTAGACCCACTCTTTGCTTCATACGTTTTTTTCTAAAATAGGTTCATGAGAGGAGGCTAATTCACTTACAATACACAACCACTTGATTATTGTCAATATGTAAATCAAAGCTGCTGGAAATAATTGTACCGCAGTTACTGCCACCTCTATCCAAGGCATAAATGAACTACCTTCAAACATATACCCCCATGTTAAGGAATGCACGTCAAATAACACATTACAAAATGGAGATAAAAACCAAGCTGTTACAACAATACCCCAAACCCAAGTGGCAATTATCCATATCTAAAAAACTGTCAGTAGGATAACAAAAGGTCTTACATTAAGAATTTTGCCATTGAGTTTTTGAGCAACTACTGGGTTTATAGATAAGGTGACAAATCTGTTCACTGACAAAACAAATACAAAATGGTTAAAAGAATAGCAAATTCCGTTTAAGATAGCACCACATATCTAAAAGATAATATCGGGCAATCAAGCGTCAGCGCGCGAAACAATGTGCCGACCCCATCCATCACCGGCCTCCATCAAGCCAAGTTCCCCTCCCCAGCCGAGCGACCCCCTCGCTCGAAGTGGAGATCAAACCAGAGAACTTCTAGAATCCTACTTGAAAAAACTGCGCTAGCTTAAACAAAAGTTGTAGGGGAAAAGACGTTTGATGCCATTTTCATGGGGGTACCCCCTCCAAAATGGAGGGAGGGACTCAATAGGTAAACCTTTAGCTATTTTAGAGAGGGACTCAATAGTTAAATTTTTACCTATTTTTGGGATACAATAGATTTTTGGGATACTGCTGTATAAAGGTTAGACCTATGGTTTTGGTACCATTTTAAAATCGAAACTGCACTCATAAACTACTACTATCAAAGGTTAGGCAACAAGTTAGAATACGGTCGGGTATTGTTTGCACACCATATAGGATAGTTGTTGAGCTGATTTCAATAATCAAACTAACCTTTATACTCCACGATCTTATATTAGGTCTGAATATGGTAATCGGTAAAGCTGTGCAATGGAATACTAGAACAATACAGTCTATAAGCCCCATATGAAAAATAATACGATAAACTGGTGCTCCATAAGTTTTTTGGTCTTTAAAGATGATCTATAAAATATATTTGTTAAAAGGTGAGAGTAAAATCAGAGCCCCATCTCGAACATTTTTTAGGAATGATATTTTTGAGGATAAAAATGTGAAAAAAGCTTGAGATACACACAAACAAACGCACATTTGCCGTTTATAGTAGTAGGAAAGTTGCTTCTAAAATGATATTTTTTAGGCTTTTTCGATGTGCTGAATATGATGCCGCAATAGTTTGTTGAATTTGTTCTCGAAATAATGGCCAAAAATGCTTTTTTACAGTTTGTATCCTTTTTGTGAAAAAATGCATTTTTTGGCTACTATTTCGAAGACAAGATCCAAAATTCTTGCGGCATCGTATTCCGCGTATCGAAAATTCCTAAAAAAAATACCATTTTTGAAGCAATTTTTGAATAAATAGCCAAAAACTCTAGGAGGAGAATCAATTTTTTTAAAAGAACAATTTAACAAGTAGCTAGTTATTTGATCACTTTCAATACAAATTGATGGTTCAATTTTCGAACAACTTTTCGGTTTTTGGCCGTTGCAGGAGAGGGTTAAAATGGAATTGTTTCATTTTCAATGCGCGTAATCGATGCTTCACATTTTTTACCCCCAGAAACATTACTTCCGAAATGGGGCTATAATTTTACCCCATCCTCTAATATTTCATCAATCAAGATCAAATTCAAACTACTCACCCATAAAATTATAACATATGGGAACAATTGAAACTGAGCAGCTAGTACATAAATCGATGCTTTGACTAGATCTAATGGGGAAGCAACGTCAGGCATTGGAGCGACAGTAAAATTTTCCGATGAATTTGCCATTTTAAACAATAGTACTGTACCTACTTACTTATAGTCCTTTTTTGCTCTTAAAGAACTTTTCAAAAAAAATTTTCCGATGGAATCAGGAATTAAAAGAATAATTGTTTATTGAAACGATTGATCGAGTATTATAAATTTAAATTTTTGAAGGAAAACATGATCTTTTTTGTATTTTTTGTGCAAAACATGAATTTTTTATGAAAAAAAACCAAAAATTTATAGTTCCTTTTTCGTAAAAAAATTCATATTTTGCACAAAAATACGAAAAAAGATTATGTTTTCCTTCAAAGAATTTCAATTTGTAATGATCTATCAATCAATCGTTTCAATAAAGAATTCTTCTTTTAGTTCCTGATTCAATCGGAAACATTTTATTGCAGAAAAAATCTTTGACGACACAAAGAACTATATATACTACTTGTTGAATTAACAACACCTAATTAAAATATGTCATGCAATTCCCATTTTCGATTGTTTAGAATAGCGTAAAGTTAATCTTAACAACTAACGATACATGTTTTTTTAAGTGGTATAAATAAATATCGGGCAACTGAGCGTCAGCGCTCGGAAAAAATGTGCCAATCATATCCATCACCCCATACTAGGATAAAGTCGATAAAGTTGATCGATTATAATATTTATCACAAAAATCTTTATTTTCTTTATCTCTTTATCATTTTTATCGTTCAAATGGCGATAAACTTTATTTTTTGCTTTATTTATCGTTATCATCAATCTTTATCGTTTGAACACCACTACCCCATACCTAGCGCCCCTCCTCCGTTGAGCGATATCTCCCTTCGGGAGTGTGTGTGAGGGGGGGGGGGGAATTAAATCAGAAACCCTTTAGAAAACCGAAAATTAAAAAAAAATATTCTAATTTTAGTAACACTTTTGCAACAAAATCAGACGATTTAGGGCATTTTTACTTTTTGGGCAAAAACAATTCGACCCAATGGGAGGTCGAACCAGAGACCTTTTGGAGTGTCATGAAAAGTCAAAAAATTTTATTTTAATTTTATAAACATTTTGGTACCACTAAAGATTAGCGACCGCATTGAATGTAAATTTGTTCGAAAAAACTTTTTCTCAATTTTTTCTGAAAATGACCCCTATGGGGGTAACTTTACACGAGGAATACGTTTTTTGTATTCCCGTTGCTTGAAAAATTTTCCTGATTCTAGAAAACGAGTTAATGATGTATATGAATATTCTAATATTAAAGCTGCTATGTCTGTCTGTCTGCGCTATCTCTGTTACCTTACTTCCAGAGTTGTTACAGACTTCACCAACGTATTGTGGAGGGTCGATTTGTATATAAAAAATTTGGTCAGAAAAATCCGACCCCCTATAAAAAAATTTATTTAGGGGATCCCAATTTTTTAAAGGAAAACTCCGTTAGAAGGTGGAGAAAAAGAAAAGCCGCTTAAAATTGGCCTCTGCGGTTGGGTGGCTAAGCTGCTCGACCTATCTCTTTTGAGGTCGCAGGTTCGAATCCCGGCCTCGTCGAAAGCTTTTTGCCCATTTTCAAATTTTCTGTTTTTTTCGTAAAAATTTACTAAAAAAAGGCAGCCGATTTGGAGAACTTTTTGAAAATTCGATTTTTACCCCTTGTCAAGCGTTTTCATGCCTTGCAATCGATTTTCCGACTAGAAAAACCTGTAAGGTCGAAAAGTTCATATAAAATCGACTTCTATAGCTAGTTATCGATATTTTAAACTTAGGTTACATCTTTGAAAACCCCAATTTTTTGTTGAAAAACCTGGATATTGACACGAAGACATGAATTTTACTCAAAAAGGCTGATTGGATCGTATTCAGCATACATTGGTACCTAATACTGTTGAGTCGAAAACGGATTTCTGGAGCCCTATATTTTTAAAATAAAAAACGAGAACAATTGCCGAACAGTTCAATAGAAGGCACTTGACTCAAACAGTGGCATACGCGGAGCATTCCCCTTCCCAAGGGATGAATAATTGTGTTAATTAATGTAGACATCTTACGCGTTACGTATGTAAGCAAGATATAATTAAATATAATAATATATATAATTAAATATAATAATATATAAGAAAATAAAGTGCAATGAGAAAAACAAACTGAAATGATAATGTAAAGATATAATGACTACAACAAGCATGTTATACTTTCGTCAAAGTTCTATTAAAGGGGGGTGCAAATTAGGGCCCTTTCTCAACAAAAAATTTTTTTTGAAAAATGACCTTCTAGGGGTAAAAATAGGGTGAAAAATCGATTGCGCACATCCCCGTCGCGTGAAAATGTTTCCTTGACCCTGATTCAGAGAATGAGGCGGGTGTATCGAAGTGAAAATCAAATATTTTCGGATTTTTATGTGAAAACTGTCGATTCTTGTTAGGGTTCGATTCCGGGTAGTGACAAAAGTATTTTTTTAATCCATTTTTTTAAAATCATTTTTGCATTTTTTTTGTATAATTTTTAATTTAAATAATTTACAGTACCGGAAAAAAACTTTATCGCTCTTATAAAGTCCCGCATTTTTGTACATTTATCTCTCCTCGCTCTTTTGCCTTGACAATTAACTTCTTAATTACTTCGGGAATGGTTTTTCCTGGCATTTTATATCGTTTTTTTCTTGCCGTTATATATCTGGCATTTTATATCTCACAAATTTTTAAAAAATTCTTGTTACTTATAATATTTTTTAAAGATATAAAATGCCAGGAAAAACCATCCCCGAAGTAATTAAGAAGTTAATTGTCAAGGCAAAAGAGAGAGGAGAGACAAATGTACAAAAATACGGGATTTTATAAGAGTGGTAAAGTTTTTTTTCCGGTACTGTAAATTATTTATATTAAAAATTATACAAAAAATGCAAAAATGATTTTAAAAAAATAGATTAAAAAATGTAAAATACTTTTGTCACTACTACCCAGAATCGAACCCTAGTCATTTTTCAAAAAAAATTTTTTTGTTCAGAAAGGGCCCTAATTTGCCCCGACAAAAACTTTTTTTTTCACTAAAAATATTTTTTTTTTACTAACACTTTTTTCTTCACTAATACTTTTTTTAAGGCCTTAAGCCTTAGGCCATAGGCTTTAGGCCTTAGACTTTAGGCCATAGGATTTAGGCCATAGGCTTTAGGCCATAGTCTTTAGGCCATAGGCTTTAGGCCTTAAGCTTAAGCCTTAGGCTTTGAAAACAAAGTATTAGTGAAGAAAAAAGTGTTAGTGAAAAAAAAAATTTTTAGTGAAAAAAAAGTGTTTTTAGTGAAGAAAAAAATGGTTACCATTTGCCCCCTTTAACATTTGAAAACAACAATTTATCGTCAAAGATAGGGACCGCCAGAGTTTTCAGAAAAAGCAATTTTTGAGTGTTCTATGCATTGAATGAGCTCCAAAAGTGTAATTTACGAGGTCAAAAATCATATGCTGAAAAAAATCGCGTTGAAAATGCATTTTTCTTTGCGAAAATTGACTTAGAAAAAATCGCATTTCGTCCATAGAATTTATAAGAAAAAGCGTCCATTTCCGCGTATCTTCATGGAAACCCATTTTTTCGGTCGAAAACACCTTCTAGGGGTAAATTCTAGTCGAAAAACACGATTTTGACGCTAAAAAGTACTCGTTTCTAGTCAAAAACATGACTTTTTGATAAAATTCCGTTTTTTTAAGAAAATATCCTTTTAGAAATATTCCAATAAAGGGGGGAGTGCATTTTGCGACCATTTGGGAGAAAAAAATTTTTCGTAAAAATGACCCTATTAGGGGTAGTTTGATGCGAGAAATCGGTTGCGCGCACTCCCGAAGCGTAAAACGTCATCTTGACCAAGCTGTCGTGGAAAATTGCCTATTTTTTCGCCTTTTTTCATCTTTTTTCTGATGAAAAATAGACAATTTTTCACGAAAACTTTGTCAAGATGGCGTTTTTACGCTTCGGGAATACGCGCAATCGATTTTTCGCATCAAATTACCCTCAACGGGGTCATTTTATCGAAAAATTTTTTTCTCCCAAATGGTTGCAAAATGCACTTCCTTTTAATGGCACTAGAAACGAATGCACCGCACAAAAAAATTCCGCACGGATTTTCCGCACATGAATTTTCCGCACGGATCTACCGCACAGGATTTTCCGCACATTTACACACCCGCACGGAATGACTGCACGGATTTTCTGCACAAGGATCTTCTACACACTTTTTTGCATTATAAAAGTTGCCTGAATTTAAATAAAATCGTGATTATTGAAACGATTGGCAAAACATCTTTAAAAAATGTGAGAAAAAAATTCAAAAATGTGCGGAAGATCCTGTGCGGTAAATTCCTTAAAAAACTTTGCGGTGCATTCGTTCCTATTGACCTTTTAATAATAAACATGTAGGGACCGTCATGGGTATTGAAGGGGGTGTCCACTTGCGCACAATCGATTCCCCGCATAGAATTACCCCTAAAAATGATCATCATTTTAGAAAAAATTTTTCATGAAATAGTCCATAATTTATACCCTCTCTTTAATGTCACAACAGCTAGCACCGAAAAATGCGTGTTACGACGGCTAGCGCGCACCCCTTACAGAACATGAATGGCCTATTCAAATTTATGATGGTAGGAATATAAAAACTTTACTTCAACAATCTGATGTCACTAAATTATCTGGCTATTTTTGTGAATTTTTCAATGTAGCGTTTATTTAAAAAATGCCTTTATAAACAAAAAATAGAATCAAAAAGAAAAAATAAATAATGTCAAATACTTGAACATGAAATAAAGAAGAAAGCTATTTTATCAGGTTTTTACGCAAGAATGAATAAAGTTGACATCGGAGGAACAAAAAAAATCGGAACTAGTATCGATTGGGTATTCCATTAAACGAGAAATTTTAAAAAATTTTTATCATATGGAATTGACCCCTCTAGGGGTAATTTTATACGGGGAATCCGAATTTCACATTTCCAAGATCTGAAAATCTTTCCCCGAATCAAGAAATGGCTATTTATATGACACATTTTTGACACGAATCACATGCCATTTGTCATATAAATAGCCATTTCTTGGTTCGGGGAAAGATTTCCAGGTCTCGAAAATGTGAAATTCGGATTTCCCGCATAAAATTACCCCTAAAGGAGTCAATTCCAGATGGTGAAAAAATTTTTCGAAAAATTTCGCATTCAGTGAGATACCTAATCGATTCCAAAAAAATCTGACACAATATAAATTAACATTAAAAAGAAATTAATGAGACCAGATGATAGGAAACAGGGCTAATTTATGGTAAAAAAAGAAATTAAAAGCATGAATAGGAATAAACCGGGCAAAAATAGCACATTCAAATTAAAATAAGTTTATTTAAAAATTTTTTTAGCACCGGACCGATTTTCTATAGATTTGACAGTTATAGGAGTTTTGTAGATTGTTGATTATTTGAGTTGGAGATCCTGAAAAAAAGTTCATAGAGTTATAACAAATTGCTACAATGTTCATATTATGAAAATTTAAAAAATCGATGCAAAAATTGATTTTTCTTAGTCTTATGCTTAAGTTTAGGCTTGGGCTTAGGCTTAGGTTTAAGCTTAGGCTTGATCTTAGACTTAGGCTTAAGCTTAGGCTTGGACTTAGTCTTATGCTTAGCTTAAGCTTGATCTTAGACCTTGTGTATTACAACGAAAACATGAACAATTTCAAACGCAATTATCTCAAAAACTACAACGATTCAGAATATGCCGTAAAAACAAAAATGCTCCATTTTCATGAATTTTATGAATATATAATTTTTTCATAGAGTTTTTTCTGACTGGTCCTTTAAAAAATAAAAAATTCAACTTTTCAGTAGGTCTCGGAACGCTCGAGAGTGCCGCTCGGAGTCACTCTCGGAGAAACCGCGAGCGCTCGGTTCCCGGTACTATGTATAAAATTATTTAAAAAATTTTTATCCATACCCAGCAGAATTGGCAGTAAAACTCTCCAAGTGCGACTTAAAATGCTGTTCCTTTTCCTGGGGATTAGCAATAACCTTCTGACAAATAGGACACATATTCCATGCCAGCAAAAACATTGCGTCCATCTGCGTTGTCGGCGTTGCAACGGCCGTGCTCGGTGAAGTCACAATCGTATCAGCTGATGAAAAGAATGGCGGGAAACCAAGCGATGGGATCCCCAATAGTGGCAAGATTGGTGACATATTTTGTGGAGACACCGCGGAATTCACCGAGGCTAACAACTGTTGTCGAGCGACGTCGAGCCGAGTGGAGTTTGGGACGAAGTCGAAGATTCGTCGGCCACGTCGAGATGGGTTGTGCTGGTTTTCATGGGTTGTCATATGTACTTTTAGGTTTCCACGAGTTGTAAAAGCGCGTGATCAGACATGGCATTTAAAGGGTTTATCACCTAAAAAATATTTTAATGAAAAAATGGTTTCTAAAGAAAAGTGGGGTCCAAAGTAATAGAAGAAGGAAAAGAAGTAGAAGAAGAAGAAGAAGAAGGAAAAGAAGTCTTAGAAGTAGTAGTAGAAAAAGAAGAAGCAGAAGTAGTAGTAGAAGTAGTAGAAATAGTAGAGTAGAAGAAGCAGAAATAGTAGTAGAAGAAGTAGTAGAAGTAGTAGTAGAAGTAGTAGAAGAAGAAGTAGTAGAAGAAGTAGTAGAAGTAGTAGTAGAAGAAGTAGTAGAAGAAAGAGAAGTAGGAAAAGAAGTAGTAGAAGAAAAAAGAAGAACTTATATTTTTCTATCAACTTTTCATACCCGTATGTGTCCTCATGTGAATCTGTAACGCCGAGCTGCTACTAAAATGCTTGTAGCAAACACCACATTGATGCTTTTGCAAGGTCATCGACGGACGTGACGCTTCTTTTGCCGGCTCTTTTTCAGCCCACATTTTCTCGATGGCTGCCAATGGATTCTCGTCACTTTGGCTGCCATCACTTGATCTCCCCTCTTCCGGAGTTACAAGTGGTTCATGTAATTTTAACTCTGACTTAAGTGTCGGAGTTTCCAGTTTCAGTGTTGGCGTGATCACCGAATTCTAGGAATTCACCGAGCTTGCCAAGGAAGTCGATGATGGAACACTTTTGATCCTAAACATGGTTTGTTTGTTTGAAAACTTGTATAAGGTGTTACTTTTTATCCACTTCAACCGGCTTTTTGAGTAAGCTTAGAGGTGAGCTCAACTGAGATAATTTGATTTTTGGCTCCTTTTTCGGTGATTGTTCGTTGGTTTCAGAAATGCTGCTGATTTTTTCTGGCGTAACAATTTTCTATAGACCAAATCTGTTTAATGAAGAAGGGGCTGGAACTTCAGTTGGTTTTATTGGAGTGACTTTTGGTTCGGAGTGACTTCTTAAATAAATTTTTTAAATAGACCGAGAGTGAGTTTTTAGCTTTGGTTGAAGGGAAAAATCAGGACGCTCAAAAATATTTTTTCCGGTAATATGAAATTGGGCAAAAGTTTTCAAACCCGACCGGGACTCGAACCCGGACCAGGCTCCTGGCTACCGTCCAAGTGCACTACATTGTGCTACCGAGACCTACAACTGATGCCCGTTAATTGGTAAATACTTGACGGTGTATTTTTCTACTATGTTCAAAATGGGTGTTTTTGATGAAAGACCACTAAGCCTTACTTGATTGGATCTTTTTCCTCGGCCACCTTCTTTCCACTACTGTTCGCGACAGAACTAGTTGTTGCTTTGGGTGCCAGCATGGCTGGCAATGGTGGCAACTCGATTGGGTGCTAGTAGAGAATAGGTATCCAATGAACCTTTATGTATCCAACGAACCTTTGTGTATCCAATGAAATTTTTATGTATCCAATGACTTTCAGGCATATTTGACTAAGTCAAATGTGCCTAGGTTTAGGCTTAAGCTTATGAATAGGCTTAGGAATAGGCCTAAGCATAGGCTTAGGAATAGTCCTAGGCTTAGGCACAGACTTATGCCTAGGCTTATAGCCTAATCATAGGCTTAGGAATAGGCCTAGGCTTAGGCCTAAACCTAAGCCTATATATATAATACATATATATAGGCTTAGGTTTAGGCCTAGGAATAGTCCTAGGTTTAGGCCTAAAAATTTGAAATTTTTTTATTGGGTACATAAAAGTTCATTGAATATAATAAGTTTCATTAATACATAAAAATTTCATTGGATACATAAAGTTTCATTGGATACATAAAGGTTCATTGGATACCTATTCTCTACTAGCACCCTCGATTGTTGGCGGCTTATTTGCCAAATTTGAAGCCGGTTTAGGTTTTTCTTCTTCAATTTTCGTTTTTACTTCCACCGCAGGGGTTGCGCTAGTTGGCACCGATGGAGTACTGAGAGTGGATGGAATTCCCATCGAGGTAGAGATTTCACTTCCCGGCATCGGGAACGAGATATTCATTGGGTTATTCATGAACGGATTAGCACCAGGAAAGTTGAGTAGGCCTGGGAAGATTGGAAATGGTGGAAAGTTGGCAGGATTCGGTGATGACAAGAAATGTTGTGGTAAGAATGGATTCGGTGTTGCTGACATGGCTTCTGAACTGGGTGGCTTCATCATGTCAAATTGAAGTGGTGGTAAAATGCCGGCTCTAAAAATGAATGAAATCGAAAAATTCGTAAAAAATTGAAAAATTTTAATTTTGTACCCCTTAAGGGGTCAATTTCCAAACCAAATGATGAAAAAATTTCTCGTTCAATAGAATACCTAGTCGATACTAGTTTCGATTTTTTTTCCTCCGATGTCAACTTTATTCATTCTTCCGTAATCCTGATAAAATAGCTTTCTTCTTTTCATGTTCCACGGTGTGCCGTTTGCGACTAAAAGCGGAACTGAAGTGAAAAAAGTAAAATTTCTAAGTGCCCAGAATAAATTTTTTTCGAAAAAAATCCAGCGTACTGACCCCCGAAATTTACCTCTCTTGCATTTTAGCCGAGAATTATTTCATTTCAAGGCAGCCTGAAAAAAATAAACTGAAAATAATGGATATGCAATCTCAGTTCCGCAACGGCACACCGTGGTTCATGTTCAAGTATTTTACATTATTTATTTTTTATTCTATTTTTTTATAAAGGCATTTTTTAAATAAACGCTACATTGAAAAATTTCACAAAAATAGCCAGATTATTGAATGACATCAGATTGTTGAAGTAAAGTTGATGCTTTGAATGATGCCAGTGCACGCATTTGTTCCATCTTTGTTCTCTGAGTCCGGCGTTTATATTCCTACAATCATAAATTTGAATAGGTCATTATATTCTATAAGGGTGCGCGCAGCCGTCGTGACACGCATTTTTCGGCGCTAGCGGTGGTGCTAGCTGTTGTGGCATTAATAGAAGTCATGACACTAGCCATTGCACACGTGTACAAACACCCCGCTCCAAAATTTGGATCCTTTGCGCGCGAAAAAAATCACCTTGGTCCCCAAGGTTATTTTTTTATCAGAATTTTGTAAATTTTTCAAAAATTTGCCTTGGTCGTCTTTCACGACGGCTAGCGTTCACCCTAAATAAACTCTGCTTCACGGCGAGGTTCGAAAGACTGGGCACACATGGCCTAATGGCTAGGACGCTGACCTTTTATGTTATTAGCGTGGGTTCGATCCCATAAGTTTAGAAATTGAATTATAGCGAATCATAAAACGTTGTCGAAGCAAATCGCATGAAAATATTGGGTTGTTCAATAAGTGATGGTCGATCAAAAAATGCCTCTAATTTCGTCATTTTTCAGCGCTTTTCTATCGATTTTATTTCAACATTAGAGAACTGATCATGGGGAATCCGACTATGAGGTTCTTTTTGCTTGAAAATCAATTTTTCATATGCAGAGGCTCTTCGCAAGGCTCGTTTTCAACAGATGCTACAAGTTCAAGTACTGCGTTATTCCAGACTATCCCGAGCGACTCAAGATCCTAGAGATGGAAACTCTCGCCGACAGAGACTCAAGGCCGATTTTATTCTCTTCCATAAGTTTGTTAATAATGAGATAGCTATCGAAACCTCCTACCCTACTTTTTGTGATTTTTATATCTCCATTTTACCGCTTTGTGACCACGGTCGCATATATGCATCACCCCAGAAATTTGAATTTTTAATATAATATCTGGGAAATTTTTTACAGATCTTAGTTTTAGGCCATCCTAAGCATTTCTGCGCAAAATTTTCAATGCTGANAAACCTCCTACCCTACTTTTTGTGATTTTTATATCTCCATTTTACCGCTTTGTGACCACGGTCGCATATATGCATCATCCCGGAAATTTGAATTTTTAATATAATATCTGGGAAATTTTTTACAGATCTTAGTTTTAGGCCATCCTAAGCATTTCTGCGCAAAATTTTCAATGCTGAGTTCTGGCGAAAAATAGGTTAATATAAACGTTTCTATTTCTTTTAAAAATAGAAATACAAATAGTTTTGTTCCCTGCTCCCCTCTCTCCCCCCCCCTTCTCCAAAAAAGTAGCTGAAGGGGCCTGAAAGAGGGGGCACTTTTTCAAAAAAGGACCAAAATTGGGGGGGGGGGGTAGTTTTTCAAAAGTTTCAAAAAACATAAGGTAGCTACCTTCTATTTTTTACGCGCTTCGAGCGTAAATAGAGGGCACAGGCCCCTGTGCAACCCCACCTATAGCTACGTCCTTGCCTCCCACCCCCTCGGGATTCCATTGTTTCCGAGCGATATATTTCTCTTTTTTGTAACAAGTAAAAGATTCAATTCATCATTATAAATTTTAAAAAAAGTACAATTTGAATATCTAAATATAAACAATTTTATAGTTTCTACGCTGCATTGTGACACGGTTTGACTATAGGAACGACAGTGGGTGAAACTTTTGCTAATTTAGGTTTGATTCCAAAAAAGCCGAGGAAGCTTTTACGGAGTATTCTAAAAAGCAAAATTTAATCACATAATTAGGCCCATTTTTATATGGCAGCTCCTGGATTCGCCATAATTTTTTGTGTGCTTACGAGTTCATAGCCAAATATATAAACGGGTTCATTCCATTTTGTTCAATCCATATCATATTTCCAAGAAATCCTGAATAACTTGGATCTAGGTAACCAGATAACAAATTAAAATAAATCGTAGAAAACATGCAATAGAATCCGACGATTACGGCCCAAAATAAGAAAATTGAAAAATTAATGAAGAAAAATGACCCACTTGAAAAAGGAGCTTGACTTCTTCTTTAGACCCACTCTTTGCTTCATACGTTTTTTTCTAAAATAGGCCCATGAGATGAGGCTAATTCACTTACAATACACAACCACTTGATTATAGTCAATATGTAAATCAAAGCTGCTGGAAAAAATTGTACCGCATTTATAGACACCTCTACCCAAGGCATAAATGAACTACCTTCAAGCATATACCCCCATGTTAAGGAATGCACGTCAAATAAAACATTACAAAATGGAGATAAAAACCAAGCTGTTACAACAATACCCCAAACCCAAGTGGCAATTATCCATATCTAAAAACTGTCAGTAGAATAACAAAAGGTCTTACATTAAGAATTTTGCCATTGAGTTTGTTAGCAAGTACTGGGTCTATAGATAAGGTGACAAATCTGTTCACTGCCAAAACAAATACAAACTGGGTAAAAGAATAGCAAATTCCGTTTAAGATAGCACCACATATCTAAAAGATAATATCGGGTAACCAAAAGATAGCTGATGCACACACACATTAGACGTTTATAGTAGTAGGGTATAGGTCATCGAAAAATTCGAAGACCCTAATCTAACTTTTTGCCCTCATAACTTTTGATATGAGAAGCTATGGGTATAGTTTTGGTACCATTTTAAAATCGAAACTGCACTCATAAACTACTACCATCAAAGGTTAGGGAACAAGTTAGAATACGGACGGGTATTGTTTGCACACCATATAGGATAGTTGTTGAGCTGATTTCAATAATCAAACTAACCTTTATACTCCACGATCTTATATTAGGTCTGAATATGGTAATCGGTAAAGCTGTGCAATGGAATATTAGAACAATACAGTCTATAAGCCCCATATGAAAAATGATACGATAAACTGGTGCTCCATAAGTTTTTTGGTCTTTAAAGATGATCTATAAAATATATTTTTTTAAAGGTGAGAGTAAAATCAGAGCTCCATCTCGAGCATTTTTTAGGAATGATATTTTTGAGGATAAAAATGTGAACAAATGCGCTCATCTAAACAAATCTAACAACTTCAGTATAGAGTTGTACAAATGACGTCACAATGATTAAATAAAAACAAATGCAAGAAATGACGCCATTTATTGTCATTTAGGGTGAGCGCTAGCAGTCATGAAACGACATTTCACGACGATTTCTGGACGCTAGCCGTCCGGAAAGTGATTTTCACTATTCCGAAAGATTTCCACACGATTTCTGGACATCTAGCGTCCGGAAATTCGCATTTCCAGACGGTTGCGTCCGGACACAATTTCCGGACGACAACTTTTCGGTTTTCGGCCGCTGTGGGAAAGGGTTAAATAGAATTTGTTCATTTTCAATGCGCGCAATCGATGTTTCACATTTTTTACCCCCAGAAACATTACTTCCGAAATGGGGCTATAATTGTACCCCACCCCCTAATATTTCATCAATCAAGATCAAATTCAAACTACTCACCCATAAAATTATAACATATGGGAACAATTGAACCTGAGCAGCTAGTACATAAATCGATGCTTTGACTAGATCTAATGTGGAAGCAACGTCAGGCATTGGAGTGACAGTGAAAATTTCCGATGAATTTGCCATTTTAAACAATAGTACTGTACCTACTTACTTATAGTCCTTTTTTCTGTCAAAGATTTTTTCTGCAATAAAATTTTCCGATGGAATCAGGAATTAAAAGAAGAATTGTTTATTAGAAACGATTGATCGAGTATTACAAATTTAAATTTTTTGAACGAAAACATGATCTTTTTTGTATTTTTTGTGCAAAACATGAATTCTTTTATGAAAAAAAACCAAAAATTTATAGTCCCTTTTTCGTAAAAAATTCATGTTTTGCACAAAAATACGAAAAAGATCATGTTTTCCTTCAAAGAATTTCAATTTGTATAATGCTTGATCAATCGTTTCAATAAAGAATTCTTCTTTTAGTTCTTGATTCAATCGGAACAATTTTATTGCAGAAAAAAATTCTTTGACGACAAAAAGGACTATATATACTACTTGTTGAATTAACAACACCTGATTAAAATATGTCACGCAGTTCTCACATTTTCGATTGCTTACAAGGGACGTACAAAATTTTTTTGCATTTTTTGTAATTTTTTAAAATAACAATTGGAATTGTTTTGTTGAATTTTAATCTTATTATTACAATACGGTTGGTTCAATACCCTGTGAAAATATAATGTGTTTGATTATTTTAATTTTTACATCTCTTTTCCTTGTAATTTCGCTGAACATCTTCAAAAATAACTTTCGCGCGAAAACATGAATTTCACTCAAAAAGGCTGATTGGATCGTATTCAGCATACATTCTTACCTAATATTATTGAGTCGAAAACGGATCTCTATTTTTAAAATAAAAAACGAAAACAATTCCCGAACGGTCCAATAGAAGGCACTTGACTCATAAACAATGGCATACGCAGAGCATTCCCCTTCCCAAGGGATGAATAATTGTGTTAATTAATGTAGACATCTCACGCGTTACGTATGTAAGCAAGGTATAATTAAATATAATTATTATACTATTTAAAGGGGAAATATGCGTCTGTCTGTCTGTGAAGACTAACTTTTTTTCTGCCCTATTTTTTACGGGATCTTGGTTAAACCGTTTAGAATAGTCCAAAAAGCCCAAAAAAGTAGGTCCCGACTCTGGGAAAACTCATTTAAGGGGTCCAGGGTCGAAAAATCGATTTTTCAAAAAGTGCTCCAAATCGTCTGATTTTTTGTACTCGGGGGTTTTCGGCTATGGGGAACACGAAACCGAAAGAATTTTTGAATGTTGACCTCAATGGTACCCATAGCGATGGGATGGGGTAAAAAAATTCGGAAAGCGAGGCCAAGCAATGCAAGAAATCACAAATTATTTTTCTTTATGAACTAATATATAATTAAATATAATAATATATAAGAAAATAAAGTGCTACGAGGCTGATGGCCGAACACCGCGAGGCCGAGCAATGCAAGAAATCAAAGATTATTTTTCGTGCAAAAAAAATGATTTTTTCGTGCAAGGAAAATGTTTATCCCCTAGGAACTAATATATAATTAAATATAATAATATATAAGAAAATAAAGTGCTATGAGAAAAACAAACTGAAATGATCATGTAAAGATATAATGACTAAAACAAGCATGTTATACTTTCGTCATATTTCTATTAACATTTGAAAACAACAATTTATCGTCAAAGATAGGAACCGCCAGAGTTTTCAGAAAACGCAATTTTTGAGTGTTCTATGCATTGAATGAGTTCCAAAATTGTAATTTACGAGGTCAAAACCATATGTTGAAAAAAACCGCGTTGAAAATGCATTTTTCTTTGCGAAAATTGACTTAGAAAAAATCGCATTTCGTCCAAGGAATTTATAAGAAAAAGCGTCCATTTCCGCGTATCTTCATGGAAACCTATTTTTTCGGTCGAAAACACCTTCTAGGGGTACAAAATTCGGTGACACAGACAGACAGACATTTCTTGTGTAATAAAAGATGGGTGTTTAGGTATTAGGTGTATGTTGATGGAGGGTTTCTATATCTCATTCAAAAACCATTGTTTTATACAGGGCACTCCGAAAATAACTGCCATCGGAGTGCATTCGTGTAGGACATGGTGTGTAGTGCACGAATATACCCCGTGTTACCAGTAAGAGTGGGGGTCTCTGTGGAGATATGGCATGAAGAAGATACATTCCCCAACCCTCTAAGGTTAAGGACCCCACATTCATTCTAGTTGATCTCTGGTATACGAGGCATAGGCCAAAAGCGTCAAGCTATGGACTATCTTCGGATCAAGACCTTTCAAGCATATTTTAAAGCTTGTTCGGTTTGCTTCTCTACATTTAGAAAAATTAAAAACAATTTCGGGACCTGAAAAATCTCGATTTTTACGATTTTTTATTTTTAATTCTAAAAATCGAAGAAAGAGGTTTGAACGAAGATTCTTTTTTTGTTTGCAAGGGGAGTGCACACATCTACATGCGGTTGTTTTTGGTCAAACTTATGTTCTCATTGACCATCTTTCCATGCACACCATCCAAAAATAGCGCTTTGTTAAAGAGGAACTCCAAAACAGGGTCGGAGTAGAAAATTTCTAACAAATGACCCTCTAGGAGTAATTTTATGCGGGGAATTGATTGCTCGCATTCCCGAACCTTGACAACGCTTTCTTGACCCTGATTCAGGGAAGAAATCGGTGTATTGAAGCGAAAATCAAACATCCAAAAATGTTTGATTTTCGCATCAATACACCGATTTCTTCCCTGAATCAGGGTCAAGAAAGCGTTTTCAAGGTTCGGGAATGCGCACAATCGATTCCCCGCCTAGAAAAACCTAAGAATCGACGGTTTTCTCATA
>OZJO01020343.1:0-12220 GCA_900406225.1 Acrobeloides nanus
AAAAAAAGATTATTTTCGATGACGTTGAAAACCTTTAAAAACGACTTCTTTCACTTCAAAAATGGCATAAATATACGTTTCTGACGGTGAGCAATAATTCCCAATCGTTTTTGACCAAAATCGAATTAAAAAAAGAGAGTAAGTACAAAAAAGTGATTTTTAAGTACAAAAAAGTGATTTCTTAAGTACAAAAAAATATTTATCTGCTCTTTACCGGGGTCGGGGAATTAGTTTTGGAATTGTGGGTTGAAATGGATTTTATACATTTTGAACTTTTTCTTTTCTCGGTAAAACAATACATATGTAAATATAATGGCGTGGGAATTAACAGTTTTGTGACCCATAAATACCTTTTTTGGGCCGACCCAGAGGCGATGGTAGGCCTTTTCCACTTCTGGACTCTGCTGAAGCTTAAGAAGATCCAGGGGCCCCAAAAAGCGTCCTTTGATTCTCCTGGGTCCTCAAGATAAGCAATTAGAATATTTTTTATAACGTCTCCAAATCTTTAACTCCGAAGCTCTTATATAAACTTTTTAAAGAATACGTGTAATTTTTTTAATCTAATAAATAATATTATTCAAATATGCTACAAATTTTACAAAGATTATTAGTTCTTTAATAAATACACTAAAGATTTAGCTCAATATGAACATATTTAGATTTTTAAATGTGGGAAGTTCACGTTGGTCAATATTCTTTTAATAGAGATTCATTACTTGGACATGGAACTTTTGGAACTGTTTACAAGGGCCAAAATGAGCAAGTAAAGAATTAACAAATTATTCAAAAAAGCAGTGACTTGAAAAGGATATTAAAACTTTTAGACAAAAGAACCGGCCGCAATAAAAGAAATACATATGGCACAAAAAGTCCCTAGTAATTTTTTCGAAGAAGAAAACCATATTCAATATATTGCTCAAGAAGTGGCGATTTTAAAAGTTTGTTCTGATATTTTGTAAGATTTTTAAGATTCGATTTAGGAAATTTCAGTAAAGCTGAAAGATAACGAGAACTTTTTAAAAATACTTGGGTGCGAAGAAATGGAAATTCAAGGAGAAAACTTTATTTATATAATTACCGAAGTATGTGATATAAATCTTCGGCGGTTTCTGCTAGAAAATGGAAAAATTAGCGAAGGTGTAATACGAAAATTTTTTCGGCAAATTGGAAAAGCTATGGTTGCTTTAGACTCACTTAATATTATTCATCGTGATTTGAAGCCAGATGTATGTGCTTATTCATAAGGAGTAGTAAAAATTTTCAAAATTTTTCTTCTCCCACCCTAGAAAAATTTTTTAACCCCACCCAAGCTGAGAGAACGGGCTTTGGCTCTTTTAGACTGCGTGAATCATCAAACAATTATTTTGATTTATTAATCGAGAAGCACCGGGCATTATAAATTTTTGTTGCCCATTTATACAAGTCTTAACCACTGCCCCAGATCCGTAGAAAGAGGGTCAGGTCTCCTCAAAAATTTTGACTAAAAACATAAAAGGGTACTATTAAGAAAAATTTTGACTTTTTTGGATTTCGGAGGAGTCCTCGGTCTTCAAGGGTCCCACGTAGCTACGGGCCTGTCCCCCCCCCCCATCTCATAAATTTACATGACTATATTACAGGGAAGTAAAAAGAGATTTGTTCTATTTTTGCTCGATTTTTCAAAAAATTTTTAATTTTCACCAAAATAACCCTATAGGGCGATTTTCATTGCGAGGAATCGATTGCGCATTGCTGAATCCTGAAAACGCTTCTCTGACCCTGCAATATCTTATTTTTGTTTCAATATCGCGACTTGTACCTGAATCAGGGAAGATATTTCAAGGTTCTGAAATGCGCACGATCGATTCTTCGCATAGAAAACATCTTATAGGGTTATTTTTGAGAAAAATCTAAAAACTTGAAAAATTTAGAAACAAATCTCTTTTTTTACTCACCCCGTATATTTTAGAATATCTTGCTCATTAACAAAGCCCTTCAAAACACTGCTAGTAAATCTGAAATGATTATGCATGCCGATTCAGATGATTTTATTTTAAAAATTGCCGATTTTGGCTTATCCACTTTTATGGATGATAAACCTTATGTGGACACACTTGCTGGAACTTTTATTTATAGAGCACCTGAAGTAAAGCCAATTAATGGAGTAGTAAAATATGATAAGAAAGCGGATATGTGGTCGCTTGGGCTAATTATGCTCGAGTGTTTTTTAAGCACAAGGGAATTTTATGTAAGATAAATTATTATGATTTTTTAAAATTCATTTTAAAGGAGTTAACTAAGATCTTGAAAACTTTAATTGAAAGCAATGAATTTTTTTTACTTGGCGATAACTTGTTAGAATATTGGTTTGAGATAAGGAGATCAGAAAAACTCGATGAAAAACACGAATGTATTAAAAGAAAAGAATTTTTGGACTTGATAGAAGGATTGTTAAAATTTGAACCTTCTTCGCGCTTTTCAACGGGACAATTTATGCAACACAATTTTTTTCATGTAAAATGTTTATCTTTAAAAAAATTTAATTACTATAAACCAGTTTCCTTAGTTTTTCATTAAAAATATAGATAACCAATGAAGACATCGAACAATTAAGTTCCAAAATTCAAATTAATCAACTGTTATTTGACGATACATTATATTCATTTAATATTAATCAAATTAAGAAAATTGGTAGCCTTCAAAAAAGTTTTTTCCATAAAAACTAAATTTTAGACCATAAGCCAAAGGCAGTGCTGACTAAGTTCGAAATAGATCTGGGAATTGCTCATATCTCGAAAAGTTTCGAACCCGGGAGTTGCGAAACTGTAAGTTTACGCCTCAAAATCTTTTTCTGAAAAATGTTCGAATGCCGATTGTTCGAACCCAGATGTTATAAACTTATACTGTTACGAGGATAAAGGATACATCGAAAAGTATCGTAAAGATAAAATTTTACTCAAGAAAGCTGCAACCTTCAAACATAAAAACGCAAAAAAAAGATAAAAATCTTTCACCGAAGTTAAAAAGAGCATTAGGCATTTTTTACATAGGATTCACGCAAAAAATTAACGTATTCTTGAAAACGTCAGATTCAAACCTTCGAACTAGAGGTACGATATTTTATTACACCCTCGTAACTTTACAAGTCCATGACTACCGAGTTCGAACTTTCGAATCTAGGTTCTAACCATACTTGGCCAAGGGGGGAGGGGTACTGTACCCCCTCCCCCTAATTCGTCGTATCGGGGGAAAAATTAATGGACCAATTCGTATTTTGACGGCGAATACGTCCAAAACATATATACGAATTCGTATTTGACTACGATTTCGTATTTCCAATTTGTAGGGTCCAAAAAAATTTGTATACGAATTCGTATTTCGACTTTTTCGCCTGTCGACGTTTTTTTTTGGTCGACAGTAACCTTTGGGACCAATTCGTATTTTGGGGCCCAGTACCCTCCCCCCTGCTTGCCCATGTATGGTTCTAACATTGTCCAGAATTAGTTCGAATTTTTACAGCAATGTTCAAAACATTTACCTTCGCTAACCAGGATGTGTGAAAAACATTTTACAATACCTCCAAATTTTCAAGACCTTATCCAATTGAATGAATTTAAAATTATTCAATCTTCTTATATAACCGAGCGCTATGGAATTTGTTTGAATGATGAAGGGAATTTGTCGATTTATACTGAACTTATGGAAAGTTCGTTACATGTTTATCCAATATCTGCTATGCATGAAAAAGAAGGAAGTGATTGTAAGAGTTTGCAACAAATGTGCTATATTGCATGGAGATGGGCCTCGCGATTTTTTGTAGGACTCTTGTAGAAAATTTTCCGAACACTGTTAGATTTCAGTTTCTCTTAAATGACCAGTCAACTAGGAAAAACCCTATAAAACTTAATATCACATGAAAATTCATGAATTTATGACAATTTTTATATATTTTAAAATTAATTCTGAATCATTACCATTCATAACTGAGCAGAGGGGCACGACGTACCAAAATTCCGAAAAGGTGTAGGCAAGGGTTAAAAATTTAAAAATATCACTAATCGAATCAGCTCACCGAGCGCTTCAAAACTATTATCATATCATGGAGTTTTGGGGGTATTACCCATAGCCGAGTGGCTAAAGCGCTCGCCATTAAGAGACACTTTCTTGAGAGTTCAAAGATTGCCTTATACGATTCGAGTGCACTCTAAGTTGAATTTATATAATAAAATTAACGCATAGGAAAGTTTTTAAAAGTCATTTCAAGTCAAAATTGTGATCCTTAAAATTACAAAACCTTGTCCGAAGCTCTATACCACCTTTTTTAAATTATTATTCGATCCATCCTTCCACCAAAGTTGACGAATATTTTGAAGCAAAAATAGTCATTCTTTATGATTTTTGGTGAAAAATTTCATTTTTTATGGAAAGTAAAAAAGGCCATTTGTGGAATTGATGATTAAGAAAAGTCGTCAAAATTTTTGCGAGTGATAAAAGGGCAACCCAAATTGCGAGGGGGTAGGTAGGCAAAAAATTTAGCGAGGGAGGGATCCATCTCTGCTCAGGTATGTTACCATTAGTGGCTATTCACAAATTACACCAATGATGAGAGTAATTTATGATCAGCCATGAGTAAATTTAATCCTTTAGCAACGATTGAAAACTTACTCTTGTCGATAGCTAAAGCAATAGGTCAAGTAAAAATCGAAGAAAAATCACTTGGCTTCATAATAGTTTCTATAATAGATGCACTATATTTTTTGGAAACGCATAATTTAGTTCATGGAGGAATAAAACCAGAAAATATTTTCATAAATTCAAAGTAATGAGTATTGGGTTGGTGCATAATTCTTGATACAATCGATAAATGCTTTAAAGAGTAAACATGTTTATAGCAAACCAGAAGCTGTTTATGTTATTTAACTATGCTCATTTGAAAGTGTAAGAATCATGTTGAAATATTTTTTGTTCCTTGATTTTTTATTAAATTATGTCCTGTTTTTCAATGACATCTATGGCGAAGGCTCAACTTCCCAGGCACCGTCAGAGAAACTTAGCTTGTTTTCGTAATGGTGCCACAACCCTTGCCGCCAATACTGGAAGAATCAAAGTTCGATGAAGAAACCTTATTAAACCTTTACTCATGGACCCAAAATTGAGGGGGGACCACCTCATGGGCCCCGCCGAACAGTATGGTCCATAAAAATTGGGTGCAGAAGACTACCTCAAGCTAAAAAAAGGTCATTTTTTGGTGGAGGTAGTGGGGGACCACCTCATCGGGGGTCCCCTCCCCCCACCTTGCCGACCTATGATCCAGACCTTGCACCATCCGACTACTATCTTTTCCGGGATCTGCAACGTGAATTGGACGAACAGCACTTTTAAAAAGATGAAGATGTCAAAAATTGGCTCAAGAACTATTTTGACCAGAAGTCCCGTATCTTCTTTGAGAGAGGGATCCGAAGTTTGTTTACTAAATGGGCACAAGTCATATATAATAATGGTGAATATTTCGAATAATTGTCATATTACTATATTTAATAAAAATGATTTTCAAAATTGTATAAATAATTATGCACCAACCCAATAAATTCAGTTGCGTATGCAGGAATGAGCTAACAATAAATAATTGCCAGCGAGTATGAAAAAAGTGCCCTCAAATCATATGTATTTTTTGAGCACATGGTATGCTGGTAATTAATGTTTTTGCCCACTCCTGTCTATGCTGCTTATATAGTTTTTAAATAATTTTTTGAATTTAGTCAAATAAAATTATGTGACTTGGCTATCCCAAGAATTCAAGAAAAGTTAAGAACCGAAAATGATTTAGAAGAATTCTTCTATTGGCCACCAGAATATTTACAAGATGAGTTACTAACCAAAGATTTTGGCTTCGACATTTGGAGCCTTGGTATAAGCATTATAAAAATTGTAACACGTTGGCTTCCTTATATGTCAATGAATGATCTAAATCAATCTACAGGAGGTACAGTTTAAGAGATGATATTTTGAAAATTCAAACTTCACGGTACTAGGCAAACTGAGTAAGGGATATGAAAATTGGACCCAAACGAAACAAATTAGAAGATTTGAGGTGGTGTGCAACCTTAAAAATGTCCATTGTGACCCTTGTATTGGGAAGTAGAACCTATGACTCTGTATTTGTTATTCCGATATTCTCAACTGGGTTTCTAACACTAGAATCTTCAAAACATTTTTAGGTTCTTTGCTCCAGACACTTCCTTTCTATGCTAAAAATGCTAATATGAAGGAAAAGATGTCTGCCTTCAAACGAACTGAAGAAATGGTCATAGAACATGGCCCAAATTGTTGGGACATTGGGAACAACGAATACGCATACATCTATGACAAACAAGAGTTGAAGGATCACATAATAAATCTTAATTTTGAAGAAGCTATAGATAGCGGATTTAAAGAGTATTCACAAATGGTTCATGAATTTTTGCATTTATGCCTCAAAGAAAAGTCAAAGCGAGCAGATGTAGAAGCTTTATTAAATTGTGAATTATACAGGAATTTGAAAAATGATACAAAGGATTTAACTAACATTTACACATGGCTCTTGAATTCACAAATGGTTCGTGGTTTCACAAATGGTTCTTACAATTTAATAGGCGATATCTCGAAAATTCACATCGAGGGAGGTGCGACGCATTTTGAAGCGTCAAAACGGTAAAAAAGTAAACAAAAAATAGTACAAAAGTAAACCAAAAAGTGTACAAAAGTAAACAAAAATGTTTACTTTTATACACTTTTCGGTTTACTTTTGTACTATTTTTTGTTTAATTTTGTACGTTTATTTTTGATATTTTACTTTTACCTCAAAACTATTGTAAAAACTCTTTCTTAATATTTTTATAATTCAAAGCAAAAAAGTGATAACCGAGTTCCGTCCGGCCCTGTGAGATGGGTTGACCCTAAGCTCTTGAGCCTGTCCTTACCGGATCTTCTTTTGAAACCTTCTGGGCTATCTCATACCGGGTCGTGCTGAGAGCCGACATTTTCTCTCCTTGATTCTATTAAAGCTCAAGAAAATCCAGAGACTCTAAAAAGATTCCTCTGGATCTCCTGAGCCTTTAAGATTAGCAATTTTTATGGCATCTTCAAATATTAAATTCCAAAGCCCTTATAAATCTTTTTTTAAGTATACGTGTTTTTTAATTAAACAAATAAATGTTATTAAAATATGCTATTGATTTATCAAAGATTAATAATTCTTTATTTAATACCACATTATTAATAATAAACAGGAGGCCTAGCGCCTTCGGCGCTCTGTGGTTCTCTGCTTCGCGTTCTGAGTTCAAACCCTCTTCCGAGCGTCTCAAGCAGAACTACGAGCGACGCTCCAAGCGGCGTTTCTGAGCGGCACTCGTAAGCGGCATTCCTGAGCGACATTCCCGAGCGTCGCTCCCGGACGTTAAGGGCCGCCACTAATACGTTCGGACGGCTCCCGAACGGACTCTAGTTCACTAATAACTTCACTAATTGCGCTCGGAAACATCACTAATAGGCGCTCGGACGCGTTCAGAAACGTTCAGACGCGTTCAGAAACGTTCAGACGCTTTCAGAAACGTTCGGATGCGTTCGGGCGCTCGTCCGAACGTTTCCGAACGCGTCTGAACGTTTCCGAACGCCTATTAGTGATGTATCCGAACGCGTCCAAACGGAATTAGTGATGTTATTAGTGATAAATTAGTGAAGTCAAAAATTTCCGAACGAATTAGTGGCGGCCCTGATTCTTTAGCCATTTATAGGCCGCAACTTGACGTATAAATATGCGAATTTTAGAGTATTTATAATTACCGACATCGGTCGCGATCCATTAGAAAATTCAAAATTATAATGTGAAAATTGGCCGATTCGAGCCTTTCCTGCGCTCAAAATCAAAAAATTCCTTCGTATCGAGTCCCTTATGCCGAAAAACCCCCAGTACAAAAAATCAGCCGATTTGGAGAAATTTGTGAAAATTCGACTTTGGTCCTCCATGGGGTAAACAATACAAAAAAATTTTTTCGCAAAATTTCACAAAAATGGTGTCAAAGGTCTTAGAATTTTGCCCTGATCACGATGACATAGGGTTTAAATCGCACCTTCAAAAGTTAGCCTATCCAGACGCACATTACACGTTTTATATAAGAAGATACGCTAAAAATTTTTTATCTAATTATGAAAATATCTAGATTTTTATATGTGGCAAGTTCATGTTGGCGACTATTCTTTTATTAGAGATTCATTACTTGGACATGGAACTTTTGGAACTGTTTACAAGGGACAAAATGAAAAAGTATAAAAAAATATATATTATTATAACAAAAAATGAGGAAAGTTATCTTAAAATTTTTTAGACAAAAGAACAGGTCGCAATAAAAGAAATACATATGGCACAAAAAGTCCCTAGTAACTTTTTCGAAGAAGAAAACCATATTCAATATATTGCTCAAGAAGTGGCGATTTTGAAAGTCTGTTCTGATATATTAAAAGATTTTTAAGATTCGATTTAGGAAATTTCAGTAAAGCTGAAAGATAATGAGAACTTTTTAAAAATACTTGGATGCGAAGAAATAGAAATTCAAGGAGAAAATTTTATTTATATAATTACTGAAATATGTGATGTAAATCTTCGGCGGTTTCTGTTAGAAAACGGAAAAATTAGCGAAGGGTTAATAAGAAAATTTTTTCGACAAGTTGGAAACGCTATGACTGCTTTAGACTCACTTAACATCATTCATCGAGATTTAAAGCCAGATGTAAGTTCACGAGAAAATGGAAGTAGTAAAAATTTTACCCCCGTTTTTGTTAAATAAGATCTCTACTGTAAAGAAAAAAGTTATGGTTATTTTATGAGACTTTCATAAAAAATGGTTATCAAAGGGTTTAGGTTTTAAAAGGGTTAGGTGTTACACCCTTAAGTGATATGTCATTTTAATACCCCCATTTAGGCAATATTTATAGCGAGAAAAAATTGGAAAAAATAAGTGTTAAGAAAGAACCCTACTCTAATTATTTTTAGGATGAAGAGGGTGGTGGGGTGTAAAAACGTACAGTGGCGCTGTGCGCCGCATTAAATATTTTAGAATATATTGCTCGTTAATAAAGCAAATATTGAAGTTGCTAATATCAATGAAGTTGAAAATAAAACTGAAATGATTATGCATGCGGATTCAAATGATTTTATTTTAAAAATTGCTGACTTTGGCTTATCCACTTTTATGGATGATAAACCTTATGTGGACACACTTGCTGGAACTTTTATTTATAGAGCACCTGAAGTAAAGCCAATTAATGGAAAAGTAAAATATGATAAGAAAGCGGATATGTGGTCGCTTGGACTAATTATGCTCGAGTGTTTTTTAAGCACAAGGGAATTTTATGTAAGATAAATTATTATGATTTTTTAAAATTCATTTTAAAGGAGTTAACTAAGATCTTGAAAACTTTAATTGAAAGCAATGATTGCTTTTTACTTGGCGATAACTTGTTAGAATATTGGTTTGAGATAAGGAGATCAGAAAAACTCGATGAAAAACACGAATGTATTAAAAGAAAAGAATTTTTGGACTTGATAGAAGGATTGCTAAAATTTCAACCTTCTTCGCGCTTTTCAACGGAACAATTTATGCGACACGATTTTTTTCAAGTAGAATAATTTGACTTTAAGCGGATTTCAGGTTAGTATAAAAAAATATAGATAACCAATGAAGAAACTGAACAATTGAGTTCCAAAATTCAAATCAATCAACTGTTATTTGACGATACATTATATTCATTTAATATTAATCAAATTAAGAAAATTGGTAGCCTTCATAAGTTTTTTCCCCATAAAAATTACAATTTAGGCAATTTTGTAAAACATTTACCCTCGCTAACTTGCATGCGTGAAATAAATTTTGCAACACCTCCAAATTTTCAAGATCTCATCCAATTGAATGAATTTAAAATTATTCGATCCTCTTATATAACTGAACGCTATGGAATTTGTTTGAATGATGAGGGGAATTTGTCGATTTATACTGAACTTATGGAAAGTTCGTTCAATGCTTATCGAAAATCTGCTAAGCAAGGAAAAGGAGATAATCAATGTAAAAGCTGTTCACATAATATTAAATTTGATATTGAGATGGTTCTCGTATTTTTATCTAGATCCATCATCTTATTAAAGTTTCGTCACTCAAATAGCGTTTCCGGCGCTATTTGAGTGACGAAATATACGTTCTCCTTTTTCCCTTCTTGACGAATCGAGTACCTAATCCTATAACTTGAAAATGATCACTTTTCATTAAAAGTCGATTTAACAGAAGAGGAATTATAAAAAAATTTAGGCACTATAACTTTTGTCACGGATTTTGTCACGCATACTTTGTCACGTAACTTTTGTCACGTTTTTGTAAAATTGAAAACGACGTAACTTTTTATAGGAAAAAGATTTTGACTCGAAATTTTTTTACGAGCTTTTTCATGATCTAATCTAACTTTTTGAATTGAAAATAAAATTCAAAACTTCAATGATTCCGAGATAAAAATTTCGCGTGACAAAAGTTACGTGACAAAAGTTAGCGTGACAAACCTAATCCGTGACAAAAGTTATAGTGCCAAAATTTATACTTTTTTAAACAAATTCCCCAAAATTCAAAGATATTTCGGATTAATTCGAGCGAATTCATTTTGGATAGCTGATGGCATGTAATATATTTATTAAAAAAATATTTATTCTTGTCGAAAGTCGATTCCCCTACCTCTTAAAAAAATCGTTAGAGCAGTAAAAAAGTTATTTCGTACAGACACATACTCCACGCACATTCTCCTTTAAAGATTATAATTCTTTTAGTTTCATTTGGAAATTTCTTCGTTTCGATATTTGAAGCAATAGCTCAATTAAAAATTGAAGAAAATACACTCGGCTTCATAATAGTTTCTATCATAGATGCACTATATTTTTTGGAAACGCATAATTTAGTTCATGGAGGAATAAAATCACAAAATATTTTCATAACTTCAAAGTAAGAAGTAAATCTCAATTGTATGGCCAGGAATCTTCTTATATAAAACGTATAATGTCTGTCTGTTTATTTGTACAGACTAACTTTTGATAGTTAGATTTAAGCCCCAACGCTAAAATAAACGTAGGGGGGCGGTGAGAGAAGATGATTGACATCAAAATAATGGGTGTAGCTTTACAAACATTTTTTCACTTTTTGTAAAAAAAATCGGATATACCAATGGATATAAACTACCCTAAATTTTATACTCTAGGGTCGAGAGCGCTGCTATGAAATGTCGCTCGGAAGCTTTGTCTGGGATCGCCGCTCGGAAACGCTGCTCAGGAGTGCCGGATGCACTCTTGAGCGCCGAAGGCGCTCGGTGTCCAGTTTATGAGCTAAAAATAAATAATTACCCGAGGGCATGAGAAAAACATGCCTTCAAGAATTTGTATTTTTTTAGCTGATGTTTTTATTCCCTTATGATAATTAATATTTTTGAATTCATATGTCATGGTCGGGATGGGTTTCTCGGAACAACTTTTTTATAAATTATTTTTGAATTTAGGGGACAAATAAAATTATGCGATTTGGCAATCCCAAGAATTCAAGAAAAGTTAAGAACCGAAAATGATTTAGAAGAGTTCTTCTATTGGCCACCAGAATATTTACAAGATGAGTTACTAACCAAAGACTTTGGTTTCGACATTTGGAGCTTTGGTATAAGCATTATAAAAATTGCAACACGCTGGCTTCCTTATATGTCAATTAATGATTTAAAAGATGAAGATCAACCTATAAGTGGTAAAATTTAAAACGAGTTTAAATTTTTAGCGAAAAGCCAAACAGAAATAGGGGAGTGGCGTAGGCAAGGGGCAGGTGCTCTTCCATAGGGGATAGGGCAATTGCCCTCCTAGTAAGCCAAATTTATTTAAGAAACCCTACACATAAGGATCCCTCTTTATGGTTTTTGTGATAAATCGGACTTTTTGGGGAAGTGCCTCCCCCCTTAGGATGACCGAATTGCAACCATTTGGTTGCAAATGCACCATTTTGGGTCTTTTGTAACCATACAAGCAAACCAAATTTCCAATCATTAGTTGCTATTTTGAATCTTGTGCAATCATGCAAGCAATCAATTTGCAACCATTCTCATTATTTGCAACCATTTTTAAAAATGCATTTGGTCACCCTACCCCCTCCCCCCAGCCAACCCATCTGCCTACGCTACTGCCCCCCCCCCCCCC
>OZJO01020360.1:0-38944 GCA_900406225.1 Acrobeloides nanus
CATAAAACTACCCCTAGAGGGGTCATTTTTAGAAAAAAAACTTCCGGGTCTCCAAAAATAAAAAAGCCACTTTTTTTTGGCCCACCCTGTAGAATTTTTGACATGGAATAATTTATTACTAGAATCTGTAATAGACCAGGAATGTGGGTTCTCGTGAAATTCATAATTTGTTCAGGTCAAGAAAAAAACTATTTTTGGACAATTTCCTAAAAATGACAAAAATTTGGTTTAAAGGACCCGGCCAGTTTTGAACAGAATTTTTGAATTGAAAAAATTTTTGAATTCTGTTTTTGAACAGAATTTTTTCACTCTGTTCAAACTGAAAGTTCAAGTTGGGGAGATCAACTGTTGTGTTGGAAGTAAATTCCAAATCGTTAACCCTTCGGAGAAATTCGCAAAACAAAATTGCATTAAAAATTTAAATTAGTTTGTGTATTGAAGCGAAGAGATTGATCATCAATATGATATGTATACTGAAACGAAGATTATAAAAAAAATCAATTTTTACACCGATTTTTTAAAATTTTCACTAAAAAACATTCGTCATTTTTAACAAAATGACGCAAAAATGATCAAATTTAGACAATGTTTTGGGTTATTGAAACGAAAACATGAATCAGGGTTTTCGTTTCAATAATCTAAAACAATTTTCAAATTGGATAATTTTAGCTATAGGATAAGATAAGGCAGTATAGTCCATTTCAACTGAAGCAGTGCCGTAGGCAAGTGAGAAAAATATTAAAAAATCGAAAAAATTCGGAAGGGGATATGCCCCCCACGTAGACGGAAAATTTTTTTGCGATAACTCGGCTCAATCGACCCTCCCCTTTAAAGTATAAAAAATCTATTCACTTTTTTCTCATTAAAAAATCAATCCAAGAATTGTCCAACAACAAAAACTATTGAATTATTGATTTTTTTGCCATGGTAAAAATCGATTTTGTCATTTTTTGAAATTTCAATCAGGTGAAAATTGAAAAAATTTCATTAAACTTATGAAAGTTGAAAAATGGTGATTTTTGCATAATAGTAAGTTTAACCTCTGTTTCATGTTTTCATTGTAATACACACACCTCTCACTCTACATATAGGTCTGCTAATAGTTATTTACCCCTTTCTTGTAATGGTCTGTTTTTTACCTGCTCTGTATTTAACCTATATGACTGACACGTTATAAGTTTTTTTCTAATGTTCTCTCTTTCGCATAATATCAGCTGAAGCTCTTTTTCTCTTTGCCTATACCATTTCACAATGCACTCGAGACAACGTCGGAGAAACAGAGGACACGACAAGAATTTTGTCATTGCGTATTTTATGCTACATCCTGAATATTTTCACATGATCCTTTTTTTGTGTTATTATAGCTGTAAATTTTTTAAATTTTTAGTGAAAAAATTCTCAGACGACGGAAGTTAGCTATAAAGCTAGCTAGTGAAGACATATCAATCATGAGGCTGGAGCCAGCTGATGATGATGATGATTCAAATGAAAATGTGAGTATTTTTTCAATCTATCATGATGAGGAGTTTTTTTAAATTAATTTTAAACAACTCCTCATAAATAGGCTTCTTGACTCAGTGGTTTTGCTCTTACTTCCTATACAGAAGGCTCAGGGTTCGACTCCCACCTGAAGCAATTTGTTTTTGCATGATTTTTTTGTTGATAAAAATTGATTTTCCAAAATTTTTTCAAAAATGATCAGAAATTGTTCGGCATGGTTTAAAACGGTGATTTTATACAAAAAGAAGTCGTTTTATAGCTGTTTTACACCTTTTTTCGAATTTTTCAATTTTTTTCCGAATTTTTTCAATTTTTTTCGAATTGTTTCAATTTTTTTCGAATTTTTTCTGAATTGTTTCAATTTTTTTCTCACCTAAATCTTTTCTCCTATCATGGATCTAATAAACAAAGTGTTCCAAAAAGAGCGCCGCTGGCTATATTTCGGTTGAGCGTCATCGCATCGTTTAATTAATCAATGCATATTTTCGTACTTTAATCACATCAATTTCTCTTTTGGGCGGGTTATCATTTATGGGAGTCGGGATAATGATGTACGTATCTGCTCATCGATCAATTCGATTGCTCCTGCGATAAGTATCACCGACGATATACCTTGTAAATTCTTGCTAAAACATGATTGTTTTCGGATCTTTTTTTCTTGCACTTTAGATGAATATAGCTTACTTTTTTCACTATTAACACTTCCCTACCGACGTCAAGTTAATAGTTTTTCGGAAAGTACATTTAATGAGGAATATTATGTTTTGGGTTATTGAAGCGATTAGCCTGAATCAGAATTTTCGTTTCAATAACCCAAAACATTTTTCAATTTCAATAATTTTGGAGTCATTTTATTCGTCTCAATGAGTTATAAAAAATGCCATCTTTCTTTTTTCTTGAAACATCAAGGATTTTGAATTTTATGATTTATTAAATCGTTTCAATGCAAGTTTCATTGATGCCTGAGTGCCGGCCAATCGCTTCAATATACAAACTCGTTTGAAATTTTTTTAATATGTTCGTTTCGCTCATAACTTTTTACCGTTAGATTTTTCAAGTAGTCCTTTAAAGGATCAGTCCACTCGGAAAAAAGTTGCCATAATTTGTATAGGGTCCTATTTTTTTGGCACCAAAAATATTTCTTTTGGCACCAAAAATATTTTTTTTGGCACCAATATTCTGGATTCGAATTCTGAATCCGGATTCTGATTCGGATTTTGGATTCTAGATTAGGAACTGATTCTGAATTTTGATTCTAGATTCTTAATCCGGATTTTGATTCACAATCTGGATTCTGAATTCGGATTTTGGATTAAGATTCTGAATCCGGATTCTGGATTCAAATTCTGAATCAGGATTCTGAAGCTGGATTCTGATTCTGGGTTCAGATTCTGGATTCTAAATTCGGATTCTGAATCTGTATTCGAATTCTGAATTCAAATTCTGATTCTCAATCTAAATTCGGATTCTGAATCCGGATTCAGAATCAGAATCCTGATTCCGAATTCAGGATACAGATTGAGAATCAGGATCCGGAATTCAGATTCTGAATCCGAGTCCAGAATCCGAATCCAGAATATTGGTGCCAAAAAAAATATTTGCGATTTGTATATATTCGGAAAGTTCATGAAAAATGGAGCATTTTTGTTTTTACGGCATATTCTGTAGTTTTCAAGATAATTGGAAAAATTGGAAAAAATTCGAAAAAAATTGAAAAAATTGGGAAAAAATTCAAAATTTCAAACGCAATTTTCTCGAAAACTACAACGATTCAGAACACGCCGTAAAAACAAAAAATGCTCCATTTTTCATCAACTTCCGAATATCAACAAAAATGGCAACTTTTTTTCCACTGGACTAGTCCTTTAAGGCTACTCTTTTGATCTCATATAAAAATGCTAAAACAATTTTGCATTTTTTTTCAAAATATGTATTGAAAATATTTGTAACAAACTTGTTATTGTTTGAAAAAAAGCTTGAAATAGATGGGTGTGAGTTACACACTCGTGTTAAGTCATTAAGCTTGCATAAATTTACAAAATAACGAACGAAAAAGCTTAGCTGATTAGTTTCTGTGTACAGCATATGATTGATCCTAAGCATAAGCAAACAAATCAAGCAAAACCGTATTTACAATAGGGAAAATTTTTATATTCGCATTGGCTTTTTCGGTGTTTTCCTTTTTTTGTTTAAAAGCTTTTTGTCAGTTCCAATTTGTTAGGCTCTCTTTTTTTGCTGATCGATTTAGTTTTTCATGATTTTTTTCGAATGACTTTCTCATCGTATGCAATTCCGTTTGCCATGTAAAGAAAATTCAACCGATTGGATTGTATAGATTCTGGTCGATTGTTCGAGGGACAAATTCGAATTTTTTTCGATTTTCAATTTTTTCGGTTTTTTTCGAATTTTTTTGCTGATTGATTTAGTTTTTCATGATTTTTTTTCAAATTACTTTCTCATCTTATGCAATTCCATATGCCATGTAAAGAAAATCCAACCGGTTGGATTGTATAGATTCTGGTCAGTTGTTAGAGGGGACAAATTTGGCGATTTTGGTTGCTATGCTTTGCGGATTTTCAACAATGCCTGTGTGACCATTCTCTCAGTTGATATTACGAAAACACTCTATTTCAATTCAATTTTTCAAGTTTCTATGACTCGAAATGCTTTTCATTTTTAGTGACTCATCTAGCCTTTTATAATAACACTGTTTTATTGAATGTTGGCATTAAAGCCCACTGAACTGTTGAACTTGCCTCGAGAATTTATTTTTAAAAGAAAGGGGAATACTGATCATTTGTTGTTTTTACGACACTCCTTGATAGTTTAACTCTTTCGAGATAATTGCATTTGAAATTTTGTTCAAAATTTTCAAACGTGATTGTGTATCGAAGCGCGACAGGGATTAACCCCAATCGTGTTTATTGCTTAAGTCGCGAAAAGTTTATTGAAACGATTTGGTATGATTATAAAAAAACAACCTTAGTCATTTTTTATAGCTCTATGAGACGAATAAAATGAGACCAAAATTATCCAATTTGAACATTGTTTTGGGTTATTGAAACGAAAATTCTGATCCATGTTTTCGTTTCAATAACCCAAAACAATTTTCAAATTGGATAACTTTCGTGTCATTTTATTCGTCTCATTGAGCTATATCTTCGCGACAGATACTGACACAAAATACGTAAATGAAAAATTTTTATCCCACTAAGCCTAAGACTAAGTCCACTAAGCCTAAGACTTATGTTATGTTTCCGAGCCAAAATTGTTTGGAGAATTTTTGAAAAAAATAGGGGTTTAGCCATATCGCGGTACAGGAATTGAATTGAGACATCGTCGACCACTAGTTATAAAGCTCTGAACGAGTGCTACAAACTTTCCACTATCACTTTTAAGAAGTTTCCACTTAAATTTCGAGATATTAACCAATAAATTTAGTCACCTATGCTCAACAGCCAAGATAGGCTATCAGGCGTACATGGAACTCTTAACATTGGAGAGCCCGGTAAGCAACCTAACCTAGGTGACCATTTTGTTTTTCATTTCCAATTGTCCTTTTTCATTCCAAAAAAATTCGAAAAAAATCGAAAAAATTGGAAAAATTGTCCCCTTTTGTTGAACACTTTTGCCCATTATTTTTGTTTGATAAAAAAGAGCAGTTTATTATAATTTCGCCCTAAAAGCATATGCCTTTTATATAATACGGAATAAAGATAAAGTCTGTTTCATGAAGAGGTTCGGAAGCATAACCTAGTGGATAGCATCACAGACTTCGAGTTAGAAGACCCGGGTTCAATCCTGCTCGAGACCAAGTCTTTTTGCATCGTCCAAAATTGATGAAAATTTGTGTAATTTTATGCGAAAAACACGATGGTGATATTATTTTGTCGTGAAAATTTTTATACAAAATAGAAAAATTGATTTTTTGAAAAAAACATCAAGATTTAAGTAAAAAAATTGATTTTTCAATTTTTTACAAAAATTTTCACGAAAAAATAATATCACTATCGTGTTTTTCGCATAAAATTACCCCTAGGCAAAAATTTTCATCAATGCAAAAAGATTTGGCTCCGAGCGGGATTGAACCCGGGTCTTCAAACTCGAAGTCTGTGATGCTATCCACTAGGCTATGCATGAGACCTCTCTTGTGAAACAGACTTTAAAGTTGTTTTTTTAAAAATCATTTTTGATATCAATTAAATGGGCTTCCAATTTGGTTATTTTTGGAAATTTTTTTCAATGCTGCCCTTTTTTGAAAAAATTTTTCGATTTTTTCCGAAATTTTTTCAATTTTTATATATTTTTTTTCGAATTCTTTCAATATTTTTCAAATTTTTTATATTTTTTTCGAATTTTTTCAACCCTTGATACCCTTTTTTAAAACTCTTTGCCCCTTTTTTCGAAAATTTGAGTTGGTCACCCATCTCTAAACACTTGAAATAATTGTAAAAATCTTCCTTGTTAGTCGATGAGAAACCAAATCCTTCAATGATTGGATGGATTCGTTCGAAATTCACCATTGTTTATTGGCTTCTCGCATTGGTTGTCCTCATTGCCCTAGCTGTACTTGTTGTCGCCATCTACTTAGTAATTCATATGAAAAAAGTGGATCAACGTTTCGAAAACGTTGGCCTACCGGCGTCCGGGTCTGGGAGTGAAAAGTTCATGGTGAGAATTTTGAATTTTCCTTTTCGCTGATTGCGAATTTAGGGTTCTCCAATTTTAGCGTCTGTATGAAGAGGTCTCCAAGTATCGCTCTTATCCATCCGGTAATGTCTCACAATCCAATTTGGACAAGTTGGCTAGCAAAATCACACCAGAACAGATAGAACAGGCTAGAGCTCTAGGTAAGCAAAAAATTTGATTTTTGAACAAAAAAATTCAAAAAAATTTGTGTATTACAACGAAAACATGATTTTTGAGAACAATTTCAAACGCAATTATCTCAAAAACTACAACGATTCAGAGCATACCGTAAAAACAAAAAATGCTCCATTTTTCATCAACTTTCTGAATATCAACAAAAATAACAACTTTTTCCCACTGGACTGGTCCTTTAAAACCCCCATTGTGAAGAAAATTTGATGCCGTATTTTTATGATCAATTTTTAGGCTTACTACCTCCATATAAACCACCACCGCCTGGCGCCATCCATCCAATAAATTCTGATCCATCCTCTTCTGGCTCCATGCCAGCTGGTGTGATTACGAACCCTCTGCCGA
Source organism: Acrobeloides nanus (assembly GCA_900406225.1). Lineage (NCBI taxonomy): Eukaryota > Metazoa > Nematoda > Chromadorea > Rhabditida > Cephalobidae > Acrobeloides > Acrobeloides nanus. The sequence goes on from OZJO01020360.1 coordinate 6,727, forward strand.
TTCAAACTCAAATCGATGGCCAACCCGGGTTTTCGCCAAGCACATCTCCAAAAGAAGCTCTGTTAAAATTCTCCAAAGATGGAAGTTTCTATCGACATAGCTGGAACGATGCCAAATGTCAAATCCAATGTAATAAAGCAGAGTAAGCCAAGCTCCGTGCACACAGTTCTATCAAGTTGAACAAAAAATTTAGCATTACAATACCGCCATTGCTAGTCATAAGTTTGGATGGATTTGCTAGAGAGTATTTAGACAGAGACTTGGTCCCGTCTTTAACCAGCTTGGCCGAATGTGGTGCCACAGCCGAAGTATGGGGTTGTTCCAAAATTTTCCGGATTTTTACACGAAAAAATTTTAAAAAAAATAATTTTATGCGATGAATCGATTGCGCGCATTCCCGAAACGTGACAATGCTTCCCTGATTCAGGGAAAAACGATATGCTTATTGAAGCGAAAATCGAAAAATTTTTAATTTTCAGCGGAAAATAGACTCTCTAGGGGTAATTTTATGCGGAGAATCGAATGCGCGCATTCTCGAAACGTGACAACACTTCCCTGATTCAGGGACAATTGTGTTATTGAAGCAAAAATGAACATTTTTCTTTTCAAAACCCGAATTTCCCTGAATCAGGGTCAAGGAAGCGTTTTCACGCTTCGGGAATGCGCACAATCGATTCCCCGCATAAAATTAACCCTATAGAGTCTATTTTCCGCGGAAAATCTAGATTTTTCGATTTTCGCTTCAATAAACACTGTTTTCCCTGAATCAGGGCCAAAGAATCATTTTTAGACTTCGGGATGTCCCATTAAGCCTAAGCCTAAGGGTCCTTCTTAGAAAAATTTTCGGGTCCGAAAAATTTTTTTCATGTAAAAAATCCGGAAAATTTTAGAACAACCGAATATTTATCGAAATTTTTGATACAAGCTATATCCACTTTTTAGTTCATGTACCCGTCATATCCATCGAAAACATTCCCAAATCATTACACCATCGCCACTGGACTCTACCCCGAGGCACACGGGATTGTCGACAATGAAGTTTATGATCCAACAATAAGCCCAAATTTAGAAGATATTAAAAGAACTAAATATTCTAAATTTTTTGGCGGTGAGCCGGTACGCTTTTGTTGTGGGTGCGCGCTAGCAGCATTTCACGACGCTAGTCATCGTGAATTTGCAATAAGTCACGATGCTAGTCGTCGTAACACGATTTGAATTAATCTGTGTATTGACACGAAAACATGAATTTGAAAACTACAAAAGGGGTCGAGCGATAGACATTGGATTCCTTAACACATGCCAAACAACTTTAGTCCTCACCATTTTTTATGAAAATTATTATATGATGGAGAAAAATCTTATCAAAATTTTAATAAGGCTTTTCATCATCATACAACAATTTTCATACAACGTGATGAGAGCTAAAGTTCGGCATGCGTTAAAGAATCCAACGAGTTATCGCTCGACCCATGTTGTAATTAAATTTTCAAAATCAGGGTTTTCGTGTCAATACACAGACAAATTCAAACCTTGTCACGACGATTTCGTTATATATTTTTGGTTTATACTTCCAACAAAAAGTGCAACTTCCGTGCGGAAGGAATGATAGTATATTTTGGATAAAAGTATAACAAAAAGTATATAACAAAATCGTCGTGACACGGTCTGAATTTGTCTGCGTATTGACACGAACACCCTGATTTTGAAAATTTAATTACAACATGGGTCGAGCGATAGCTCAAAAAATTCCTTAACTCATGCCGAACAATTTAGATTTGGAGCGCTGCTGTACGACAACACCGAAAAATGAATTGCCTGTTTTGGCCTGGCTGTTCATATAATATCACCGGTATGATATATGTCTTAAATTTTTTAGTTTAAGAAAATTTAGGCCATAACCCAACACACGATGTTAAGTACAATCGCTCGTTGTCTTTTTCAGCTAGGATTGACATGGTAAGCCGCGAAAAAAATGTAAAAATAGATTATTTATAGATTATGGATTGGTTGCTCCTACCGGCTGACCAGCGTCCCTCGTTAGTGATGGCTTATTTCGACCAGCCAGATTATGTGGGGCATTTTCATACGAGCGATTCACAGGCATGTTTTTCACAAAGTCTAGCACATAATATAACACAATAATAACACATAATTTCAAACATAATTTTAGGTCAACCTAGAATTGAGCTATGTCGAAGCGGTACTAAACTACTTATTTACATCTCTCCGGAAAAATAGCCTCCTAGATTGTACAAATGTCATAATTTTATCTGATCATGGTAAGCTTGTTATATAAGATCATGAAAAGCCGCTTAGAAATCGTTGTCGCTGATCTCTTTCACACTCTAGAGTGATAAAGCGAATGCTGAGAAATTTCAATTTTTTAAAGTATCCGAGTTGTTATATTCGGAGCTCGAAACTTAGCAAAAGCAATTTCTGCGTAGGAAGTCCAAACAAAAAAATCATTACAGGATTCTGTGGGCTGTATGCACAATTGATGCTAGAGCTAGCACTAACGTTAATAGCTGCAGTTGAACTAACACTAATAGCTGTAGCTGAAGCTAACGCTAATATTGGGTTGTTCCAAAAGTTTTTACACTTCACTTTTCACTTTTCACTTTTCACTCGACACTTTTCACTTTTCACTCGACACTTTTCACTTTTCACTCGACACTTTTCACTTTTCACTCGACAAAATCGAGTGAAAAGTGAAAAGTGTCGAGTGAAAAGTGAAAAGTGTCGAGTGAAAAGTGTAAAGTGAAAAGTGAAAAGTGTAAAGTGAAAAGTGAAGTGTAAAAACTTTTGGAACAACCCAATAGCTGAAGCTAAGGGCCTCTCTATACTTCAGTCGCGAGCTCTACGACTGACCCCTTACGGAATAAGAAAGTTGCCGCAAGCTAGAAAAATTAGTAGAATCCACCTAGAGACCTCCAAAAAATTGGCTTGCGACAACTTTTGACTTCGATAAAGGGTCAGTCGCGGCGCTCGCGATTTGAAGTATAGAGAGGTCCTAAGGTGGGATTTATACTTCCGTCGCGCGACACGCAGAGCAATTACGTTTATAGGACGAACAATTTTTCCCATGTTGTTTATAGTTGCGTCGCACGACGCGTCGCGCGACAGCCTGCGATGTTGCAAGTGCTGACTACGCGACGTTGCGACACAAAACCGAGTGGCAAAAAATTGGCTCCAAGCGGGATTCGAACCCGCGACCATGCAATCAAAAAGCCGCTGCTTTGTTACTGCACCACCAAGGCTTGATGGATAAACGTCTTTTCAAACCAAGTACTAGTGACACGTCGCATGACGCGTCGCGCGACAGACTATAAACACCAACTCGCGACGCGGCATGTCGCGCGACACAAAAATGCATTGTCACGTCGCGACGGAAGTATAATAAATCCCGCCTAACGCTAATAGCTGTAGCTAGTATGCACAAATGCCGCTATTAGCGTTATCACTAGCATTATCATCAGTTGTGCATACGGTCCTGTATTAGTTTTAAAATGAATTAATTTAGGAATGCAACCTTTAAACAAACGAGTTTATGTGGATGAAATTCTAGATTCGAAAGGATTGATAGTAGCAAATGGTGTTGTTGGAAGAATTTATACGGCAAATTCAAGTGAGATTCTAAAAAAAGTTGTCAATTTTTTGAGAATAATAGCATAACGTTTGGGGGAGGACAAAAGAAAAATTTAAATTTTTAGTTTTCTCTTCTAAATTAATATATATAAAAAACATTTTAGCAAAATCGACAGACTGGCTCGTGGACAAGTTGCAGTGCTCGGCAAAAGAATATTACTGGGTTTATGATAGAAAGCACATGCCAGTTCGTTACCATTTTACAGAAACACCACGAGTCGGCGATGTAATATTGGATGGAAAACCAGGAACTATTGTTTTTCCGTAAGCTTTTTTCGAGTGGACTACTTTAGGCTATACGCTTCTCTGACCCTGATTCAGGGGAAGTGGATGGGTGTATTGAAGCGAAAATGAACTAAAATTTGAATTTAAAAAAACAGTAGTAAACGCATCTCACGACGCTGTCGTGAAATTGATATAAAAAGACGTTAGACGTCCAAAAATCGTCTGGAGATCCGAACCCATTTCCAGACGGCATCCGGAAATCGTCCGAAAACGGGTCAAATTGGCCTGAATATCGACACGAAAACCCTGAATTTGAACTTTTTAAAATAAATCATTAAAAATTCAAAATCTTGACAATTTGGGAAAAAAGTCATAGAATGTACTTTTTATAACTAGCTGATATGAATAAAATGACACAAAAATGATCAAATTTGAAAATTGTTTTGGGTTATTGAAACGAAATTTCTGATTCATGTTTTCGTTTCAATAATCCCAAACATTGTTCAAATTAGATAATTTTGGTGTCATTTTATTCGCCTTGGCGAGTTATAAAAAATATGATTTTTTTCCCAAATTGGCAAGATTTTGAATTTTAAATGATTTAATTTTAAAAGTTTAAATTCAGGGGTTTCGTGTCGATATTCAGACCAATTCGACTCGTTTCCGGACGCCGTTTGGTAAAGTCTAAAGAAAAATCGGATTTTTTTAGCTCGATTGTTGATGATTATCATGTGACTTCGGATCATGGCTATGATTTTCTTGAGGAATCTATGCATGCCATCTTCTTCGCTAGAGGGCCAAATATCCGTCCTAAAACCGTCTTACCACCATTTCAAAATATCGAATTGCTCAATCTATTCACAGGTATACATACTCATATTAAAGGACCAGCCTATTTCGGGAAAATAATGCCATGTGATAGAGCACAAAATTTCGAGCATTTTTTGCTTTACGGCACTACTTGAAAATCTAACCATCAAAAGTTATGAGCGAAGCCAAAAAATTTTCAAACGAGTTTGAGCATTGAAACGAAGAGCCCATGGATCAATCAGATTGTTTATTGAAACGATTTAATAAATCATTATAAAATTCAAATTCCTTGAACATTTGAGAAAAAATAAATACAGCTTTTTTTATAACTCGACGAGACGAATAAAACGACACCAAAATTATCGAATTTGAAAAATGTTTTGGGTTATTGAAACGAAAACATGAATCAGGGTTTTCGTTTCAATAACCAAAACATTTTTCAAATTCGATAATCTTGGTGTCATTTTATTCCTCTCGGTGAGATATAAAAAATGCTGTATTTATTTTCGAAATGTTCAAGGATTTTGAATTTTATAATGATTTATTAAATCGTTTCAATAAACAATCTGATTGATCTACAAGCTCTTCGTTTCAATGCTCAAACTCGTTTGAAAGTTTTTTTGTTTCGCTCATAACTGTTTACGGCTAGATTTTCAAGTAGTAACGTAAAAGCAAAAAATGCTCCAAATGTTGTACTCTATCAAATGACATCAAAAATACAAAAGTAGACTGATCCTTTAAGCCTAGGCCTAAGCCCAAGCCCTAAATTTTATCATTCATATACAACTTTTTTTAGAGCTTCTTCGCTTAAATCCGGATGTGAAAAATAATGGAACATTGGGCTTACTCAACAAATTGGTATACAACATGAACTTGAATCCTCTTGCGCCATCCGTATTTATACACCCTGTGCAGTACGTACACACCACAAAAATAATTTTTACCGTTTTTTTAATTTAGGGAATGCCCACCAAGCGTTTTGCAGCAAAAGCGTGAAGTAAAATCGTGTGTTGACATGACAGCATGTCAAAATAAAGCGGTAGATATTTTTTATAAAAAATTTTTGATTATTTTTTAAAGTACCAGAGTCCAGTGGGAAAAAAGTTGCCAATTTTTGTTGATATTCGGAAAGTTCATGAAAAATGGAGCATTTTTTGTTTTTATGGCATGTTCTGAATCATTGTAGTTTTCGAGATAATTGCGTTTGAAATTGTTCATGCTTTTCGTTGTAATGCACAAACTTTTTTGAATTTTTTTTTTGCAGAAAATCGATTTTTGCATCGATTTTTTTACTTTTCATAAAATGAACATTGTGGCAATTTTGTATAGCTAAATGAGACGAACAAAATGACACCAAAATTATTCAATTTGAACATTGTTTTGGGTTATTGAAACGAAAATTCTGATTCATGTTCTCGTTTCAATAACTCAAAACAATTTTCAAATTTGATAATTTTGGTGTCATTTTGTTTGTCTCATTTAGCTATAAAAATATCTACAATGTTTATTTTATGAAAATTTAAAAAATAGATTTAAAAATTCAAAAAAGTTTGTGTATTACAACGAAAACATGTACACAAATTCAACATTTCAAATGCAATTCTCTCGAAAACTACAACGATTTAGAGGTTGTCGTAAAAACAAAAAATGCTCAATTTTTCATAAACTTTCTGAATATCAAAATTGGCAACTTTTTTCCCATTGGACTGATCCTTTACAGAGTGCTATAAACAAATTCCTCGATAGCTCTGGATGCTCCATACAAACTCCTCCAATCGGTGCTATTTATACTGACATGAATAATTTGTGCATTATTAATCTATGTTCAGTTTCTATTCTTGCAACTTCAATTATTAGCTATGGTAAGGAAACATTCCTGGGAAGGGGGTCCAGAAATGGACTCCGTCACAAAATTGTCAAAAATTCAACTTTTTTCAAAACTTACTTCATGCAAATTTTTCGAAAATACAGACCTTCGAAAAATTACCTGGGCAGGGGGGGGGACTCCTCTGCCATGGTATGTGTAAGGAAAACAGTTTATTTGCCGAAGAAATACGTTTTTTAAGGATCTCCTGTGATGGCATATGAGACATTGACCATGAATGATAGACGAACTGTTAGAGAACTGTTTGAAGATACTTCTTCGGAAAAGTGCTCCTTTATCGACGCTCGATTTGATCCAAATTGTAATAATTGGACAGCTACAATCAATGAAGAACATGAAAAAAATTTACAGTTCATGAATATTTTAGCAAATTCCAATAATGGTATTTTTAAAAATCTTTTTATAAATAGATTCATCGAATTTATAGATCTGCACAATTTAAATAGACTGGAATTTTTGCTTTACAAAAATTTTATACATGGTAAGTTTTCAACAATGCCGTACACAGGATTTTTCATAGGGGGTACAAGATCCTGACCCTAGTTGTCAACATTTTTGACAAATTCATCAAAAATTGAAAAAATTCGTTTTTGGCCATTTTTACGTTTTTTGGCCTTTTTTGCAGCAAGTTTAAAAGGCCATAAAATACCTAAAAATGGCCAAAAACACCCCAAAAATTTTTTTTCGATTTTTCCTCGGAAACAGTATTTTTTTCATCGTTTCGAACATTTTTTACGTTTGTCAAAAAATTTTGAAAATGTTTTTTTGTGATAACTCGCCTCAATCGGTCTTTAAGATTTCATATCTCTAAAATTTAGGACCATTTACCTACTTACAAAACCTAACAAATAGCTATATTAAAAAATATTCACGACTGATCTCAATAACTGGCACTATTTATGACTTGGACATGAATGGGCGAGCCGACGACCGGGCTACTTTTTGGTATTTTATCATAACTTCTCTACGGCAAATCGTTTTTTGCAAAAAAAGTTGCGACCAGACAAAACTTGGTGGCCGAATGGTTAGGACGCTAGATTTGCAGTTTCTAAAGGAAGGTTCGAATCCCACTTGAATCCAATGGTTTGGATTCAGGTGGGATTCGAACCCTAAAAATTCATCAAAAATTGAAAAATTCGTTAAAAATTAAAACCCAGAAAGACGGCATTTTTTATGGCACCCTAAGACGAGTAAAAGGACATCAAAATTATCAAATTTGAAACTTTTGTTGGGTTATTGAAACGAAAACATGAATCAGGGTTTTCGTTTCAATAACCCAAAACATTACCCAAATTTGATAATTTTTGTATAATTTTATTTGTCTCATAGAGATATATAATATACCGTCTTTCTTTAAAAAAAATTAAAAGTCAAAAAAGTTAAAAACAATTGGATTCAGGTGGGATTCGAACCCTCCAGTAGAAAAACTGCAAATCTAGAGTCCTAACCATTCGGCAACCAAAAAATTGGTTGCCACTTTCAAAACGATTCGCCATGTTCTCCGCTTATATAAGAATATTTTAGGTCACATCAATCCAATTCGACACATAGAGAATTGGTACCCACGCACATTTTTCGAATTCTAATACGATGTGAGGATGGACTGTGGCATCTTAGCGGGCAGCACTGCAAAATGCCCAACTCGACTAGGGTCTTGGCATTTGTACTACCAAATCAACCAAAAGAACTTAATTGTCTTGTAAGGATTTTTGGTTATTAAAAAGGGGATAAAAATATTTCTGGGCATAGTGACATTATGCCGCCCAAAGTTTTTATGTATGAGTATAAAACAAAAAATTTGAAAAACACCTTAAAGAACCAGTCCAGTGGGAAAAAAGTTGCCCATTTTTTGTTGATATTCGGAAAGTTCATGAGAAATGGAGCATTTTTTGTTTTACGGCATGTTCTGAATCGTTGTAGTTTTCGAGATAATTGCGTTTGAAAGTTTGAATTTGTGTACAAGCTTTTCGTTGTAATACATAAACTTTTTTGAATTTTTTATCGATTTTTTCAATTTTCATAAANTGGGTTATTGAAACGAAAACTCTGATTCAGAATTTTCGTTTCAATAACCCAAAACAATGTTCAAATTGGATAATTTTGGTGCCATTTTGTTCGTCTCATTTAGCTAAAAAACTGCTACAATGTTTATTTTATGAAAATTTAAAAAATCGATGCAAAAATCGATTTAAAAATTCAAAAAAGTTTGTATATTACAACGAAGAGCTTGTAACAAATTCAAAATTTCAAACGCAATTATCTCGAAAACTACAACGATTCAGAAGATGTTATAAAAACAAAAAATGCCCCATTTTTCATGAACTTTCCGAATATCAACAAAAAATGAGCAACTTTTTCCCACTAGACTGACCCTTTAATGAAATAGTTGGAGAAAATCCTCCATATAAAATGATAACAATAAATTATTTAAGGAGCCATCCGAATATTTATTAGCCAATACCGCCCGAATCCGTGATATCGAATTATTAACGAACACATACTTCTTCCAAGAGCGCCAATGGTTCCCCGAAGAAGAGTCGTTGTGGTGGAGAACAAACATCACAAGATCCTTGTGGGACTATTAAAAGAAAAAAAAATTCATTAACTGACCCAACTCTTTTTGTTCTAGCTTACCCTCAACTCAGGTCTAGTCTGGCTAACTTCCTCGATTCGTTTTTTCATCTTAGCTTTCTGTTGTATATTTTGATCAATTGTACGGGTCTTATTTTGACATTTTTCATCAAATAAATTTGTTTTTATTTATTAATAACACAAATTGCAGCATTTTGAAGTCTCCGAACGCTTATAAAGGAGGGTCCCGAACTGTCCGATCGCTTTTCAAAAATTTCCTTCGCCATACAGTCAACTCTCGATTTAGTGACCCCTGCCGAGAATTTTTCCGCCAATACGACCACGCAGGGATGCGTGCAAAAGTATAAACACAGTCAAATTCGATTTAGTGATACCCTCTCTCTGGTGACCCCTTTCTGGGGTCACCAAATCGAATCGAAACACTCTAGAACTGACAAATCGAACCATATAGTCGAAATTTTTTTGGCTACCACGAAACTTTTTATTGAATCAGGCAATGTGTACATTGAAACGAAAAGAAACGTGGATCCTTATATAGCTTTTGGTGGTCGTATGGCGGAAAAATCAGAATTAGTACTAACTACTACTACAGACTACTACTACTACAAACTACTACTACTACAGACCACTATTACTACAGTTCTAATCCTTATTTTTCCACTACTACTAGTAGTCTGGAGTAGTTTGTAGTAATAGTCTGTAGTAGTTTGTAGTGATAGTCTGTAGTGGTAGTAGTAGTCTATAGTAGTTAGTACTAATCCTAATTTTTCCCGCCATACGACCACGCAGGGATGCATCAAAAAAGCTATATAAGGATCCACATTTCTTTTCGTTTCACTATACACTTTGCCTGATTCGAAATTCGCATAAAAATCGAATTCAAATTGAACCTATAAAATGTCGAATTTTCAAAAAGTTCCAACACGAACCCACTGGACTTTCCCTGGTTAGTTTAAAAAATGCCCTCAAGAAAAAATCTCAAAAAGCCACAATTTTGATTGGTGAGAGTGCAAGGCCGACAGCAGTGCAATAAGCGATCCGACTGGAGAATCTCGAAGAAGCTTGAGCTGAGAGGCTAGACAACTAGCCAAAGGTGTCTCTCTAGGCTCGGCAATCCACACTCAATAGATCCTCATCGATTCGATTCGTTCATTGATACATTCGAGCCTGGCTTTCAACTTGATTATTACTAGCGGGATTGATCGAGTTTCAACTTTAGTAGTTTTTTAAGTTTGGTTACAAATCGCGAATTTTTGGTCAAATTTTTAAAAATTTGGGGAGCTACTACACAATAGGAAATTTTTTCGAAAATTTTTTTTGGAAATGATCCCTCTATGGGGTAAAAACATGAGGGGAATCCGAATTTGACATTTTTGAAACGAGCAAATGCTTTGAGAAAAAATTCAATTTTTGAGCAAAAGTTCGATTTTTAAACAAAAATTTCTTTAAAACGAGTACCATATCATAGGTTTTGGGTTTTCTCCATAGCTGAATGGCTAATGCGCTCGACCTTGGCTCAAAGGGCGCGGGTTCGGTCTCACGCCCAAAAGTTATTTTTTTATTTTGTTGCCAAAATTCATGCAAATTTTTGCATATCTATATTTTTATTCGGGGAACATAATGGCGCTATTATTTTTGCATGAAAACTTTTGGAAAAATTGAAAAAAAACTTTTTTGAGATTTTTCCAAAAGTTTTCATGGAAAAAGAATAGCGCTAGCGTGATCCCCGCATAAAAATATGTATATGCAAAAATTTTCATAAATTTTGACATCAAAATTTAAAAAATGACTTTTTAGCGCGAGATCGAACCCGCGCCCTTTGAGCCAAGGTCGAGCGCATTAGCCATTCGGCCATGGAGAAAACCTAAAACCTACGATATGGTACTCGTTTTGAAGCACTCGGCGAGCTGAGTCGATTGACGACATTTTTTTTTATTTTGACCCTTGCCAGCATTTTTTCGGCATTTTTTACGCGCCATGTTGGGGAAGTCATCATGTTGAAAAGTGTCTAAAAGTTTTATTACTTGTTCAAATCAATCTTGACCTTAAAGGACTAGTCAATCGAAAAAAACACTATGAAAAAGTTATATATTCGGAAAGTTCATGAAAAATGGAGCATTTTTTGTTTTTACGGCATGTTATAAATCGTTATAGTTTTTGAGATAATTGCGTTTGAAGTTGACGATTTTTGAAATCTGTGTATTACCACGAAAACATGAACGCAGTAAAAATTCGCCCACTGAATAAATCAAAGTTGTGTATTGGCGAGAAAATTTTCGTTTTTCATCGACTTAAGAAAACTACCAAAAATTTTTTTTTAATTTTCGCGTCAATACACAACTTTGATTGATTCAGGGACGAATTTTCACTGCATTCATGTTTTCGTTGTGATACACAGAAGTTTTATATTGACACGAAAATTTTATAATTTTTTCGTTTTTTATCGATTTATGAAAACTGCCAAAAAGATTTTGTTTGAATTTTCGCGTCAATACACAAGTTTGATTGATTCAGGGAGGAATTTTCACTGCATTCATGTTTTCGTTATGATACACACAAGTTGTGTATTGGGCTAAAATTCAAAATTTTTAAAATTAATTTTCGTAAGTTGATGAAAAACGAAAAATTTCGCGTCAATACACAACTTCTGTGTATTACCACGAAAACATGAACGCAGTGAAAATTCGTCCCTGAATCGATAAAAGTTGTGTATTGATGCGAAAATTTTTAAATTTGTTTCGTTTTTTATCCATTTATGAAAACTGCCAAAAAAAATTTTGTTTGAATTTTCGCTTCAATACACAACTTTGATTGATTCAGGGCGAATTTTTACTGCGTTCATGTTTTCGTTGTAATACACAGATTTTTCACAAATCGCCAACTAAACGTAATTTTCTCGAAAACTACAACGATTTAGAGGTTGTCGTAAAAACAAAAAATGCTCCATTTTTCATGACCTTTACGAATATATAACTTTTTCATAGTGTTTTTCCCGGATGAATTGGTCCTTTAAGCTCCTTCGTCAAAAATTAAAATCTCAATTATGCAAGACAAAACTTGTCGAATGTCCTCGAAAGAAAACAACAGCTGGGAAATGAATGAGTTATCGATCCTCTAGGGGCATTTATCCAAACTCCTTTTCGAATAGCTTATACTACATGGCCTATGGCATCAAAAGAGACTGCTCGAAGAAAAAGAAGTAGTAGAATATAGACCAGCGACACTCACTTGCTAATAAAAGATACATCATTTTTCGTCTTCCGTGTAAGTGTTGTTGTCTTTATGCTAATCCAGGCGTTTTTCGGCCGGAAGATGTTGTTATTGGAGACGAGCTGGAAAAAAAGTTCTTTTGATAGCCTTTTTTTGACATTTAATTTGACTAGATCCGTGTTTTTGCTATTACAGAGTGGCGCAAAAAGTGGAATTTATATATTTTTTTGACCTTAAAATTTATTTTTCAAAAAAACGCTTGAAAACGCTTCCCTGACCCTGAATCAGGGAACATTGAAGCGAAAATCGAAAAGTGTGTATTGAAGCGAAAATCGAAAATTTTTAGATTTTCTGCCTGAAAGTGACTTTCTGGGGGTAATTTTATGCGTGTAGAGAAATCGATTGTACGCATTCTTGACCCTGATTCAGGGGATGCTATCCCGTATTGAAGCGAAATCTCGGGACTTCCCTGAATCAGGGTCAAGAAAGTATGTTCGGGAATCGAGAATGCGCGCAATCGATTCCCCGTGTGGAAAAACCCCTATGGTGGCAATTTCGAGCCCAAAAATGCATTCTTGCCCAAGAAGGCTACGTGGCTTCTTGGCCCCTGAATCAGGGGATTTTCAAAAATTTCCTGGGTATCCAGGAAATTTGAGAAAATCCCCTGATTCAGGGAAAAAATTGGATCCTCACGAGTTTTTCTATTTTGACGAATTTTTAAATTTTTGACGAACTTTTTGATTTTGACAAATTTTTCAATATTTGACGAATTTTTCATTTTTTAACATATTTTTTTTATTTTTGATGAATTTTTAATTGTTGAAAAAATGACCATTTTCGCTTCAAAAATCCAAATTTTTTCCCTGAATCAGGGTCAGGAGAGCATTATCATGGTTCGGGAATGCGCACAATAGATTCCCCGCATCAAATTACCCCTAGACAGCCGGTTTTCCGGCTAAAATTTTGAACAATTTACGTTTTCGCTTCAATACACTTATTCCTTCCTTGAATCAGGGTCAAGGAAGCGTTTTCATGCTTCAAAAAAGCCACTCATTTTGCGCCAACTTGTAAATTTGTTATATGTTTATTTTCACTTTTTTTTGAATTTTTTTATTTAAACCTTGAGTAAAAAAATGTAATTCGAAAATTTCCAAGTCTCGATATTTTTATTTCCAATTTGGAGTCGTTGGAAAATTTTCAGCCAATTTTATTGCATTGCTCGAAGGAGTCAAATTGGTACCTATCCATTTTTTATGATAATAAAAAATGCGCACGACATTTATTTTTCATTGATTGGATAAAATTTATTTAACGCTTTTTTTCTTTATTAGTCATTTTAGCAAAAAATTTAAAAATCATGTAAATTTGGCTTGAAAACACTTCCCTGATTCAGGAAAATAGATCTGTGTATTGAAGCGAAAATCGAAAAAATTTGAAATTTCTCCCTTAAAATCATATTTCTGAGGGTAATTTCATGTGGGAAATCGATTGCGCGCATTCCCGAATCTTGAAAATGCTTCATTGATTCTGATTCAGAGAAATAAGAGTGTGTATTGAAGCGAAAATCGAACATGTGCTAATTTCCTTGAATCAGGGCCAGGGAAGCGTTTTCAAGCTTCGAGAATGCACGCAATTTGATTCTTCACATAAAATTACCCCCAGGAAGATGATTTTGAGGCAGGAAACCCAAAAGTTTTCGATTTTCGCTTCAATACACATACTCCGATTTCCTGAATCAGGGTCAGGGAAGCGTTTGCAAGCTTCGGGAATGCACGCAATCGATTCCCGCATAAATTCGATTTTGAGCAAAAAATTTATTTTTGACCAAAAATTCGATTTTGACCAAATTTTGTGCTCTATCACATAGTATCAACCATAGTTGCACAACCCCGGTACCCCTCGGTAAAATTCGACTGGGGTAGGTCATGGGGTAGGGAGGGGGGTGGACCATGAGGTGGGGAAGAGGTAGGTCATGGGGCGGAAGGGAGGTAGGTCATCGGTCTCCGGCGCCGATTTTTTTTAGAAGGTCTAAAAAAAGGTCGCCAAACTGCGGAGGGGTGGGTCATAAAAGCAAAAATTTTGGACCGGGGACTGTGCAACTGTGGTATCAACTCTCCAAAAGTGGACTGGTTCTATAATAAAACAATGTCAAAATTGATCAAGATTTTCGAGATTGTTAAAAAATTGAACAAAAGTTTTTGTTATAATCTCGCTTTCCATCTCCCAAAAATTTTGTGAAGAAAAACCTTATGCAACTGCCATTTATCTTCGAACAGCCGTTTTCAATTTCGCATAAGTTTAAAGTTGGAGCAAAAACATAGTTGCGCTGTGTGCCCCTCTGCTTTTTTATTATGCCGTTCAAAATCCAAAAAATTCTTCGTTCGAGCCCATTAAATGCATAGCTGGTTGGAAAATCTTAAATCCTACCGAGAATCGTTTGCATTTTGCTTCTTCCATTATTTGCAGCTAAACTGAGCTCATAATTACTAAAACACGTCAAAGTATTTTTCTTCTATTTATTCATCTATAGATGTCGTCACTTGGAGATTAAACGAATGAAAGAAGGGAAGAGAGAAAGGCATTCTAAATTTTCCACTCACGGCTTTGCTTATATTCATTAAGAAAATGTGTTAGTGTATGTGTGTGTGTCATTGGTTTGAAATTAACTTGTACCTTTTATAACGCTGTTCCTAATAATAGAGATTGCCGAAGGGATTTATGTCTTAAGGCAAAAATTTTTTGCTCTATTTATTGTAAAAGAATTTTTTTGAAAATCAAAATTTTTGCCCTAGCGGGATCGAACCTACGGATCCAACGTTGCTTAACTTCCAGATCGGACGGGCGGCGCCTTGGACCACTTGGCCATTGCTCCTGGACTTTTTTTCTCATTGGCGGAGGAAACGGTCTTTATTAATTGGGCTTTTAAAAAATTATATATGAATTCGAGTACATTATTTGCTTAAATTTAACGGAATACTCCTTCAAATTTCCGGTATATTCTGTTATTTTACGCTATTCTGAGCAGCATTCAGGAAAATTTTTTTTAATTCGTGTTAAATTATAAGCAAAAGTAAAAATCCGATTTTTATCGTGAACTTGGCTCAGTGGTAGTGCTCCAAGTTTCAAGTCTAAAGGTCTCGGGTTCGAATCCCATCTGAGTCGATTTGATTTTGCTTGCGAAAAAAACTGGTCTATGGTTAGAAAACTTTTTTAAAAATTTTTTTGAAAAAAAGTTGTCTAACCATTTTTTTGCAGGCAAAATCAAATCGACTCAGATGAGATTCGAACCCGAGATCCTTGGACTTGAATCTTAGAGCACTACCACGGAGCCAAGTTCACGATAAAAAGCGGATTTCTAATTTTGCTTATAATTTAACATGAATTTTTTTTAACAACTTTTTTTGCAAAAAATTTGTTTGAATGTTGCTCAGAATAGCTTCAAATAACAGAATAGACCGGAAATTTGAAGGAGTATTCCCGTGTTAAATAATGTTTTTGACCAATTTTTGTAGTTTATAGACAAGCAAATTCGTGCTCAAAACATTTTTTTATAACTTTATTTAAGTGCCTTATTTTGTGACGGCTATACTATTTTTTCTTGATCCTATTGAATGTCTAAACAACTTGCTTAAAATCTTGACGAACCAACTTGAATTGCACCGGAAAGCAAAAGATGACAGACAAGGAAGAAACTGGAGCCGGTGAGCAGGATGACGTTTCATTTCTTCGAACGGTGGGTGTTGAATAAAAACTTTTTAAAAATTAAAAAAAAAAATTTTTTCTCTTAATTTATGGTCGAATAAATTTTTCATACCTATAAAATGCGCATAATCGATTCCCCGTCTAAGAAAACCCTAGTAAGTTCGAAAATTTTATCCAAAATCGACTTCTATAGCTAGATATCAACATTTTCTTATTAAGTTCCATCTTTGAAAACATGATTTTTTGAAAAGTCGTGTATATTGGCACGAAGACATGAGTTTCCTCCAAAAAGAAGACCGATTGGATCGTATTCAACATACCTCTTTACTACTATGAAAAAAGATTTTTATCGAAAAAGAAATGGCGATTTTAGTTGTATTTTTTGGGACACAGATACTTATGAAACAAATACATAAAGATCGATTTTTTGGTCAAAATTCGATTTTTTGAACAAAAAATTGAATTTTGCCAAAAATCGAATGTTGGCCAAAAAATCGAATTTTGGCTCAAATATCGAATTTTTTGGTCAAAATTCGATTTTTTGAACAAATTCGATTTTTTGACCAAAAATCGATATTTTGGACAAAAATCATATTTTGGCTAAAAATTTGAATTTTAGCCAAAAAAATCGAATTTTGGTAAAAAAAATCGAATTTTGTCAAAAATCAATTTTTTGGTAAAAAATCGAATATGATCAAAAAATCGATTCATGGCTAAAATTCAATTTTTTGGACAAATTCGATTTTTTGGCCAAAAAATTGAATTTGGTCCAAAATATAGGTTGTTTTTTCGGGAAATCACGAACTCGGGATTTTGAATAAGAACTTTTTTTAAAATTTTCTTTTCAATAATAAATTAATATTGAAAATTAGGCAATAAAAGTAAGCAAATTTTTCTGAAAAACACGTAATTTTCAAAATGCTACTCCTCCGCCAAATTAACAGATTTTTGAGAAATTTTATCGCAAAAATGAAGATGAAGTATGGCTCTACAACACCAAGATCTCTGATTTTGCAAATTTTGCTTTTTTTCGTGAATAAAATATTCTTCAAAACTTAGTACCACTATTTTTTTACGAAAAAAGCAAAATTTGCAAAATCGGAGACCTTGGTGTTGTAGAGCTATACTTCCTCTTCATTTTTGCGAAAAAATTTCTCAAAAATCTATTAACTTGGCGGAGAAGTAGCATGTTGAAAAGTACATATTTTTCAAAAATTTGTCAAAGTTTTTATTCAAAATCCTGAGTTCGTGATTTCCCGAAAAAACAACCTATATCGAATTTTGATCAAAATTCATATTTTGGCTAAAAAATTGAATTTTAGCCAAAAAAAATTGAATTTTGGTCAAAAAATCTAATTTTGTCCAAAAAACTGAATTTGGTTTAAAAATCGAATTTTAGCCAAAATTCGATTTTTTTTTACTAAATTCAAAAATTCGATTTTTTGGCCAAACTTTTGGCAAAAATCGATTCATGGCCAAAATTCGATTTTTTTTTATCAAACTTGATTTTTTGGCCAAAATTTGATTTTTGACAAAATTCGAAATTTTAATTTTTTTTGGCCAAAAATCAAATTTTGACCAAAATATCGAATTTTGGCCACAATTCGATTTTTTTTACTAAATTCGATTTTTTGGCTAAAAAATCGATTTTTTCGTCAAAATTCGATTTTTTTAATCAAACTTGATTTTTGGCCAAAATTTGATTTTTAGCAAAATTCGAACATCCTTATACACATAAAACAAGTTTATACTGCAATAAAAAATCCATTGACTGTTTAACTCATTCTGCCTAGTATCATAGATCAATGTCATTGTCTCGAATGAAATTCATCCGCATCGGCTTGATCTACCCGCGCGATTTCCACCCGTTCGGCTTGCCTCAAAAATCAAGTCTCCAAATGTAAACATACAAAGCAATCAGCAATTTACTCACGTTTGATTTCTCGAGTACAATCTCGGCTTTTTTTGATCGAATTCCAGACGGTGCTCCACTTCGATCTGTAAATTCAACTTATGCGAACTTAAGTTTCGACCTTAGTAATGCTCCTTCTACATTTACCCTTTCTGTGCTCGCCATTTTTGATATTCCTTCATCGCTTAGCCAACTCTTTCTTTTATTTGGATTATTTTCAACTGGCTTTGCTATAAAGTTTGATCATGGATACGTTCAAGATGCGAAGATACGGATCTACAAAGAAGAAAAATTTGAATCGTGCTTTTTCAAATATGCAAGACCATAGTCCTCCTATGAGCCCCACCACTGAATCGCCATCGATGCTTCGGAGGATAATTTCGAGTCAGGAGAAGGGCAAAATGCGTTCGATACTGGATCAGCAAGATTTCATTGATATTGATAATCAACAATATATTAATAAGGTCTTCAATCAATCACACGTGGGCGCGTGGTCTGTCGTAATTTTTTTTTAAAGCACAACCCTCTTGGCCCCAGCACAACCCCACAATCCTAGTCTGTCGTAACGACAGACCAAAATAATAAAATCACCCCCTCCCCCAGCACGACCCTCTTTCCTCTCCCCCAGGCACAACCCTCTCGACCCCTCGGCACAACCCTCCGACCCTGCCCTGTCGTCACGACACTCCGCAGCCCACGTGTGCTTCAAATAATTCTTTAACACGGGAATACTCCTTCAAATTTCCGGTCTGAGCAGCATTCATAAAAATTTTTTGAAAAAAAGTTGTTAAAAAAATTCATGTTAAATTATAAGCAAAAACTAAAAATCCGATTTTGATAGTGAACTTGGCTCAGTGGTAGTGCTCAAAACTTTAATTCTAAAGGTCTCGGGTTCGAATCCCACCTGAGTCGATTTGATTTTGTCTGCGAAAAAAAGCTGGTTAGACAACTTTTTTTTCAAAAAATTATTTAAAAAAAGTTTTCTAACCATAAACCAGTTTTTAAAAAATGTAAAATTCAGGGTTTTCGTGTCAATGTTCAGACACATTCAACTCGTTTCGAGACGATTAGCGTTAGTGAATTTGAGGCGCTAGCAGTCTCGAAATTCGACTATCCCGAGACGTTAGCCGTCTCGAAACGGGTTGAATGTGTCTGAGCATTGACACGAAAACCATGAAGAGGCTAGTGCCTCAAATTGCTTTTCAAGATTGCTAGTGCGTTCATCCTAAACAAAAATTCGAATTTTAGGGTGATATTGTTGCCTTGACTTGCACATCCCATACCAAGGATGGCCAAATTGGAACTGAACGGGTCTGTATGTGCACGGAAGGCTTTGGTAATCGGATGTGCACACTGGAAAATGTTTCGGACAAAGTAAACAAATTTCTCACTTTATAATAACTAATTAAATTTTAAAGGACCAGTGGGGGAAAAAGTTGCAAATTTTTGTTGATATTCGGAAAGTTCATGATAAATGGCGCATTTTTTGTTTTTACGGCATGTTCTGAATCGTTGTAGTTTTCGAGATAATTACGTTTGAAATTTGGAATTTGTTACAAGCTCTTCGTTGTAATACACAAACTTTTTTGAATTTTTTGCATTGATTTTAAAAATTTTTTTAAAATGAACATTGTAGCAGTTTTTATAGCTAAATGTGACGAACAAAATGACACCAAAATGATCCAATTTGAAAATTGGTTTGGGTTATTGAAACGAAAATTCTGATTCATGTTTTCGTTTCAATAACGCAAAACAATTTTCAAATTGGATAATTTTGGTAAGTTCAATTTTTTTCCAATCTTTTCGATTTTTTTCGAATTTTTTCTATTTTTCAATTTTTCGATTTTTTCGAATTTTTTCTATTTTTTTCAATTTTTACGAATTTTTTTCAAATGTTTCAATTTTTGCCTATTTTTTTCGATTTTTCAATTTTTTCATTTTTTCGAATTTTTTCTATTTTTTTCGATTTTTACGAATTTTTTCTATTTTTTCTATTTTTTTCTATTTTTTCGATTTTTTCTATTTTTCGATTTTTACGAATTTTTTCTATTTTTCGAATTTTTTCAATTTTTTTGAATTTATTTATATTTTTTTGATTTTTTTCGAAATTTTTCAATTTTTTCGATTTTTGTCAATTTTTTTCGATTTTTTTCATTTAGCCAAAAACTACTACAATGTTCATTTTATGAAAATGTAAAAAATCGATTTAAAAATTCAAAAAAGTCTGTATTTACGACGAAAACATGTACACCAATTGAAAATTTCAAACACAATTATCTCGAAAACTACAACGATTTAGAGGTTGTCGTAAAAACAAAAAATGCTCCATTTTTTATGAACTTTCCGAATATCAACAAAAAGTGGGCAACTTTTTTTCTCACTGTACTGGTCCTTTAAGGACATCCCACCGGACATAGCAATGTGTATGCTGTACATCGACAACGCTCTTTCTGTTAGAGCATTACAAGAAATGATGAGTGTTGAAAAAGAAATAAAAGGAACATCGGGTGGCGGAGGCCATAAAACCCTGCTCTATGGCCATGCTGTACAGTTGAAGCATGTCCAAAGTGAAATGTATCTAGCATGTCTTTCATCATGCTCGTCCAACGATAAGTTGGCCTTCGATGTTGGCGTGCAGGAATCGAATGAAGGCGAAGCTTGTTGGTGGATCATCCATCCGGCGTCGAAGCAACGATCTGAAGGCGAAAAAGTCCGTGTTGGAGACGATGTCATTCTTGTTAGTGTTGCCACGGAGAGATATTTGCACATGTCCGTGAATAAGGGCAATCACTACATGGTGATCGCGTCTTTTCATCAAACCTTGTGGAATATCACTTCGGTTAGTTCGGGAAGTGTTCGAATGAGGAATATGGGTAAGAAGATTCAAGGACTAGCCCGGTCGGAAAAAAGTTGCCATTTTTTGTTGATATTCGGAAAGTTCATGAAAAATGGAGCATTTTTTGTTTTTACGGCATGCTCTGAATCGTTGTAGTTTTCGAGATAATCGTGTTTGAAATTTGAATTTGCATTCATGTTTTCGTTGTAATACACAAACTTTTTGAATTTTCCAAAAATTATTCATTTTTTTCAATTTGGAAAAAATTGTAAAAAATTCGAAAAAATAGAGAAAATATGAAAAAATGAAAAAAAAATCGAAAAAATTCATAAAAATCAAAAAAATGAAAAAATTGAAAAAAATTTGTAAAAATCGAAAAATTCAAAGAAATTGAAAAAATGAAAAAAAATTTAAAAAATTGATAAAAATCGAAAAAAATTGAAAAAATTCGAAAAAATGAAAAAATTGAAAAAAATTCGTAAAAATCGAAAAAATTGAAAAAAATTCATAAAAATTGAAAAAATTCGAAAAAAGATATTAAAAAATCGGAAAAGTCGAAATTCAAAAAAGTTTGTGTATTACAACGAAAACATGAACTCAAATTCAAATTTCAAACGCAATTATCTCAAAAACTACGACGATTCAGAGCATGCCGTAAAAACAAAAAATGTTCCATTTTTCATGAACTTTTCGAATATCAACAAAAATGACAACTTTTTTCCTACCGGAACGGTCCTTTTTAACAAAGAATTTGAGGAAATTTAAATTTTAGGATATTTGTTTGGTAATGATGTGCTTCGGTTATTCCATGGCAATGATGAATGTTTGACAATTCCGGAAAATTGGAGCGAACATCCACAACATAAGTCTGGTTTTTTAACAATTTTTGAGCATACAGGGTGCCCCCCCCCCAAAAATGCACTTTTGCAATTTTTGGGCGATTTTTTCAAAAATTTTCAAGTTTTTTAATTTTCACCAAAATAACCATATATGCGAGGAATCGATTGCGCGCATTACCGGACCTTCAAAATGCTATGTATTAACCTATTTTCGTTTCAATACACACATTTCTTCCCCGGCACCCTGTAAAAATATATTAGCCACACAAATTCGAACCCCAGCTCTTCATGTTCTTCCATAAAATCCATGAAGTATCATTTAACATCCTTATTTTTAGCATGGTAATCTACGAAGGAGGCGCGGCAGTGAACCAGGCTCGATCTCTGTGGCGTGCTGAACCGATCCGAATGAAGTGGCATGGCGCCCTGGTGGGCTATGAACAAGTCTTCCGCGTCAGACATATCACTACTGGCCGATATCTTGGTGTGATTGACAACGCTGTACAACTATTCCACAAAGACAAAGCCGACTTCGAGCTAACGGCCTTTGTCATGTGCCAAAATAAAGATCCGAAAAAGCAAATGCTAGATGAAAAAGAGGAAGAGGGCATGGGCGTCGCAACCATCCGCTACGGCGAAACGAATGCTTTCATCCAACATGTCAAATCGCAACTTTGGCTGTCCTACCAAACAAGTGAGGTGACCAAAAAGGGTCTTGGCAAAGTTGAAGAGAAGAAGGCGGTCGCGTTAAAGGATGGTCATATGGACGATTGTTACACCTTTTTCATGGCCCTGGAAGAAGAGAGCAAATCGGCGAGGGTGATTCGAAAATGCTCTTCGGTGTTGAATCGATTCCTGAAGGGGATTGAAGCGCTACAGGATGAAGGCCCAAATGCACTCGATTGGATGCGAGTCGACTTGAGGGAGGTGTTAAAACTCATGGAAGATTTGATCGAATACTTCGCCCAACCAAGTGATGATCAGAACTTCGAAGAGCGACAGAATCGCTTCCGGGCGTTGAGAAGCCGACAAGATTTATTCCAAGAAGAAGGTGTGTTGAACATGATCTTGGATACGATCGACAAATTCTCTCAGATGGAATCCCAGCCGGACTTTGCCGGCCTCATCGGCGAAAATTACCAAGATATTTGGGAGGAAATAGCCACTTATTTGTACCTGCTCGTGGCAGCCATGATCAAAGGAAACCATTCGAATTGTGCTCAATTTGCCGCTGTGCAGAGATTGGATTGGCTTTTTGGAAGATTGTCGAATCCACAATCAGCCGAGGGCATATTGGATGTGTTGTATTGCGTGCTGACGGAATCGCCAGAAGCATTGAATATGATCAACGAAGGGCATATCAAGTCGGTTATTTCGCTATTGGAAAAAGTTGGACGTGATCCCAAAGTCTTGGATGTGCTTTCATCTCTTTGTGAAGGTAAGAAAGAGTTTTAAGAGGCGATGTCTCGAAAATTCGAATCTGGATACAAAATTGAATTTTTGAACAAAAATTGAATTTTGGTAGGAAAATTGAATTTTGGCTAAAAAGTCGAGTTTTTACTCTAAAGTCGAATTTTTGCTCAGAAATCAAATTTTGATTGAAAAATTTAATTTTTGTTCAAAAATCGAAATTTTGCTCAAAAATGGGATTTTTATCGAAAATTTGAATTTTTCTATTTTTTCAATTTCTGCCAATTTTTTTCGATTTTTGAATTTTTTCTATTTTTTTCGAATTTTTTCTACTTTTTTCGATTTTTTTGAATTTTTTCTATTTTTTCAATTTTTGCCTATTTTTTTCGATTTTTTGTATTTTTTCAATTTTTTTTCGAATTTTTCTATTTTTTTTCGATTTTTTGTATTTTTTTCGATTTTTACGAATTTTTTTCAATTTTTTCATTTTTTCTATTTTTTCGATTTTTACGAATTTTTTCAATTTTTGCCTATTTTTTCAATTTCTGCCAATTTTTTTCGATTTTTGAATTTTTTTGAATTTTTTCATTTTTTCGAATTTTTTCAATTTTTTCGAATTTTTTCAATTTTTTCGAATTTTTTCAATTTTTTCGAATTTTTTCTATTTTTTCTATTTTTTTCAATTTTTTCATTTTTTTCTATTTTTTCAATTTTTCGATTTTTTCGATTTTTACGAATTTTTTTCTATTTTTTTCGATTTTAACGAATTTTTTTCAACTTTTTCATTTTTTCGAATTTTTTCGATTTTTTCAAAATTTTTTGTGAAAAATCGAATTTTTATTCAAAAATCGAATTTGTGCTAAAAAATCAAATTTTGCTCGAAAAATTGAATTTTTTTGTGAAAAATTGAATTTTATTCGAAAAAAATTATGTGCGCCACCATGTACAACTTATTTTTAGGTAACGGAATGGCTGTCCGCAGCAGTCAAAACGCTATAACCGAGCATTTGCTCCCTGAAAAAGACTTACTCTTACAAACATCTATGCGAGACCAAGTCAGCAGCATGATGCCCAACATCCTTGTTGGCGTAGTCGACGGAAGTTCTCTGTTTAAACGTTGGTACTATGAAGCAGAAGTTGAGCACATTGAACAGATGACTCGTAGCCAGCCATATCTCCGAGTTGGCTGGGCCAACACCGCCGGTTACAAGCCTTTCCCCGGTTCGGGCGATGGTTGGGGCTGTGGTGGAGTTGGCGACGACTTTTATTCGTACAGCTTTGATGGTATAAACATGTATTGTGCAGGGAAAGCCCGACAAGTTGGAACAAGGTTACTGAGAAAAGGCGATGTGGTTGGATGCCACCTGGATTTGGTGTTGTCCGAGGTCCGCTTCACTCTAAATGACTTGCCTATTCATGCTGTATATAAGAATTTCAACTTGGATGGGTTCTTCTTCCCAGTGATGTCGCTATCAGCCAAAGTTAGTTGCCGATTCCTCTATGGCGGAGCCCATGGAAAGCTAAAATACGGTCCACCAGCTGGGTTCAGTCCATTAGTTGAAGCGTTGGATAAGCCATTGGAAGTGGAAGAGTGCCTTTCATTTGGTGATCTGCACAAGAATATCTATTCTGGGCCATCTACCACGTTGACCGTGATGGAGCCATTCGTGCCGCAGCCGGTCGACATTTCAAGCATCTCTTTGCCAAGTTTTGCAACTGAGAACCAGCAAAAGTTTGCCGAAAATTTGCATGAGCTATGGGCGATGAGGAAAATTGATTTGGGCTGGACTTATGCAGAGGTTAGTCTACGAATTTAGGCATGGACAAAGAAAAAATCTTAGGTTCGAAATGAGCAAAAAAGAGTCCATCCCTGTTTGACATCGTTCGATCGCCTGCCAACAAGTGAACAGACTTACAACATTAATCTAGCCGCTGATACATTGAAGTAAAAAATTTTTTACGTACCAAGGTGCTGGCAAGGGTCAAAAAATTTTTAAAAATATCGCCAATCGACTCATCTCACCAAGCGCTTCAAAACAAGTACCATATCATAGGGGGTTTATGGGGTTTGCCCATGGCCGAGTGGCTAAAGCGCTTGGTCTTCATTCAAAAGGTGCGGGTTCGATCCCGCGCCAAAAAGTCAGTTTTTTATTTTTTTTTAATTTTGACTTTTGACAACAAAATTAAAAATGACTTTTTGACGAGAGGTCGAACTCGCGCCCTTTGAGTGAAGGCCAGCGCGTTAGCCACTGTGCCATGGAACCCCCAAAATCTCATGATATGGTACTCGTTTTGAAGCGCTCGTCGAGCTGATTCGATTGATGATAATTTTTTTAAATTTTGACCCCCTTGCCAGTATTTTTTCGGCATTTTTGTGTAACAACCTGAAATATCTTTTTAAGGACCATCGAAGCACTTGGCTACCACATGATTTTGGACAAGCCACCGACAAGATTGAGGCCAATTCGTCTACCACAAACGTAGTCCTTTTTGTTATATTCATAGCTTGTATACTTATAGGTATGTCCAACCAAATGGCTATAAACCACAACCTTTTGATACGCATGAAATAGACCTACCGGAAAGTATGAACCTATTAATTGATGCTCTAGCCAAAAATACGCATAATGTGTGGGCAAAAGAAAAAATTAAGAGAGGCTGGACTTTTGGCTTAAATGAGGTATATTTTATAATAATGTTTCACGGCGCACCAAAAGAATGCCGGATAGTGGACACTTGGTCGACCCGGACAGTTGGTCGACTCAGGCCAAAGCCTAAGACCTAAGCCTAATGCCTATGCCTAAGGCCTAAGCCTAATGTCTAGGCCTAAGCCTAAGGCCCCTGTCCAGTCGACTAACTGTCCGGTCGGCCAAGTGTCCGGTCGACCAACTGTCCGACAACGGCACCAAAATACTGAAAAGGTTGGAAAAAAATAAATATCGTCAATCGATTCAGCTCGCTGAGTGCTTCAAAACGAATACCATATCATGGTTTAGAGGTTTACCCATGGCCGAGTGGTTAGTGTGACAGCTTTACGAGTTATACAACAAGGGTTCGAATCCCACCTCGAATTTAAAGTTGTCCAAATCCCATGAAAATTTTTGCATATCCCTATTTTGGTCTCTAAAACATTTTGTAATTATGGGATTCGAACCCTCGTTGTATAACTCGTAAAGCTGTCACACTAACCATTCGGCCATGGAAAAACCCAAAAAAACCAATGGTATGGTACTCGTTTTAAAGCGCTCAGCGAGCTGAGTTGATTGGCAACATTTATTTTTGACCCTTACCACAACCTTTTTTCGGTATTTTGGTGCGCCGTGCGTCGAAAAATTTTCTATAAATTTTAGTATGTCGATTCAAATCAAAAGCGAACACCTCATTTGGTACCCTATGAACAAGTTGACGAGCGAATTAAAGAAGCTAATCGAGAAGCTGCCGCTGAAAACTTACGCGTTTTACAACTTTTTGGAATTTTCCTAGAGCCTCCAGTTTTGGAGCATGATGAAGGTTTCATTAACATATTTTGAAGCTACTACACAATAGAGGGGCCACTCACATGAAAATTTTTTCTGGAAATGAACCTCTAGGGGTAAAAACATGCGGGGTATCCGAATTTGACATTTTCGAAGCGAAAAAACGCTTCCCTGATTCAAGAAAGACCTATGTATTGAAGCGAAAAGTCGCAAAAAATTTTTTCACGTGGATGGCCCCCTTATTGTGAAGTAGTTCTCATATGTTTTATAACCACAATTTTTAAGCTGCGGAGAAAGAAGTTCGAGCAATGAAAGTTCGCAAACGAACCTATCGCGCCGAAGCCACCTATAAGGTGACTTCGGGAAAATGGTATTTTGAGTTTGAAGTGTTGACGGATGGGTTCATGAAAGTTGGCTGGATGGATGTGAATGCGATGCCAGATACCCACCTGGGTGCGGATGATAGATCATTTGGATTTGACGGGTATTTAGTCAAGAAATGGCATCAAGGCGCCGAGCATTACGGTAGAGAATGGAAAGTCGGTGACATTGTTGGATGCTTTTTGGACTTGAATGACCGTACAATTTCATTTTCGCTCAATGGAGAGCTACTTTTGGTATGTTAGTTGTAGTTTGTAGTTAGTAGTAATAGTTAGTAGTAGTTGTAGCTTGTAGTTAATAGTATTAATTTGTAGTTGTAGTTTGTAGTAAGTAGCAATAGTTAGTAGTTGTTAGTTAGTAGTAATAGTTAGTAGTAGTTGTTGTAGTTTTTAGTTAGTAGCAGTAGTTAGTAGTATTAGTTTGTAGTTAGTAGTTGTAGTTTGTAGTTAGTAGTTGTAGTTTGTAGTAGTAGTTAGTAAGTAGCAGTAGTTAGTAGTTGTTAGTTAGTAGTAATAGTTAGTAGTAGTTGTTGTAGTTTTTAGTTAGTAGCAGTAGTTAGTAATATTAGTTTGTAGTTAGTAGTAGTAGTTAGTAGTTGTAGTTAGTAGTTAGTTGTTAGTTAGTAGTAATAGTTAGTAGTAGTTGTTGTAGTTTTTAGTTAGTAGCAGTAGTTAGTAATATTAGTTTGTAGTTAGTAGTTGTAGTTTGTAGTTAAAAAAAAGTTTCAACATTCAATTTTAGGACCCATCAGGGAGTGAAATGGCCTTTGACAATGTTCTGCCGATCGACGGTTTTGTCCCCGCAATGACCCTTGGTGCCGGCCAGCGTGCCAAAGTCAACTTTGGCCAAGATTCCAATTCCCTCAAATATTTCACAACTTGCGGTCTTCAAGAAGGCTATGAGCCATTTTGTGTCAACATGTACCGGCAAATGCCCATGTGGTATGGGAAGAATTGCGCCAGCTTTCATGAGATCAACCCGGAGTCACGAATGGAAGTTACCCGAGTGCCGCCAACAGGAAATTCTCCGCCTTGCCTCAAAGTTGCTCAAAGAGTTTTGCATAGCGATGTCCCAACAACAGAGAAGGCGAAAATGGAATTTATTCGACTATCGCTTCCCGTCAAATGCAACAAGATTTTTGTAAAGAAGGACAAAGGGAGTTTGATGAAGGCTTTTCAAGAGCTGCATGTCGAAGCAGCAGGACAAAGAAAGAGAAGAAGTAAAGATAATATTGCCGAGGATGGTGAAAGAAAGGTATTCACGAAGATTTATAAAAAGTTGCTGAACCGGCTTACATTAAGTGCAAAATTGGAGAGAGCAATTGCAGATGGCAGGTTGCTTAGTGGTCTAAGGCGCTGAAAACAGTGCTGAGGGCTGCTGGTTCGATCCCGGGTGAAGTCACAAAGAATGAAAAAACAAAATGAAAATTTTAAAAAATGCAAAAATTTTTGTGAGCCGACCGGAATTGAACCCGCCACTGTTTGGCTTATAAGCGAGACGCTTTGCACTAGACCATCGAAGCTTCTGATTTAAAGATTTTAAATCTAATTGATATAATTTCATGTGCAAACTTTTAGAGATCACTTGCCCACGTATTGTTATCAGCATTCCGTAGCGAAGACGAAGAATCATCGCACTTAAAGCCTAGCTCTTCATTTGATATGACTTCTCACAATGACGGTCTCGCAGAGCCACCTGCTCTGGCGTAAGTTTCAATTCCAATTTCTCACCCCCTCCCAATGACTAACAACAATGTTTTTTCAAATTCTCATGTCTAACAGGATTGCATCCTAAAAAATAACAAATAACACAAATTTCTTGCTTACAGTCAGCGGCGTCGCATCCTAACGTTGATGAATTTCGGGCTGTATTCGTTTGACGAATCTGTTCTTGCTTGGCTTTCGGCCGAAGGCGAAGACCCCCATGCATTCTGGGCTGAATATGTCAGGTCTCAATTAACAGATATATTGTTTATGCTTTTATAGTCTGTTTCCCGCATGATACCAAAAAAGTTCCCTAATGATGGCCTAGTGGTCTAAGGCACTGGATACCAATCTGAAGGCACAGGTTTGATCCCCATCATGTCGATTTGCGAAATAACGGTCGTGGAGATTTGAAAATTTTTGTATATGGGTATTTTTATGGGTATTTTTACGTGTTCCTCTCATTTTTATGAGAGGAACACGATCCTGACGCTATTTTTGCATTTTGCTCTTTGAAAATGCCATAAACGACCACGCAGGGATGCTTAAAAGTAGGGATTTTAGATTTCAGGTATCCTAGCATTAAAATGACCTGATTTTTACCTCTAGGGATTAATTGAGGGCATAGAACACGATTCTGATGTAATTTTAATACCAGGATACTCGAAATCTAAAATCCATGCTTTTAAGCATCCCTGCGTGGTCGTTTATCGATTTCCAAATGGCAAAATGCAAAAATAACGTCAGGATCGTGTTTTCGCATAAAAATACCGATATACAAAAATTTTCAGATCTCCACGACGTTATTTAGAAAATCGACATGATGGAGATCGAACCTGCGCCTTCAGATTGGTATCCAGCGCCTTGGGCCACTAGGCCATCGTTAGGGAAAATTTTTTGTTATCACACCGAGAAACATACTATAGCTTCTGTCTATCTCTTTCTTTCTTTTCTATGTTTAATCTTGCATGCAGTATTGGTTCATGAATAAAGTCTGTTTCACAGAGAAGTTCCGAAAGCATAGCCTAGTGGATAGCATAATAGACTTCGAGTTTGAAGACCCGGGTTCAATCCCCGCTCGGAGCCAAATCTTTTTGCATTGTCAAAAATTGATGAAAATTTTTGTCTAGGGCGAAATTCTTGGATTGGGCTAAGGTATCTTCTACGCCATTCAACATATTCAAGATTTCATTTTTTTTGTTTCAATAATGAATAAAAGAACCCAAGACTCTTCATACTCTCCAAAGATGCTTAAAAAATTTTCGACGCAAAAAGATTTGGCTCCAAGCGGGATTGAACCCGAGTCTTCAAACTCGAAGTCTATGATGCTATCCACTAGGCTATGCGGCGCTTTTGGAACCTCTTTGTGAAACAGGCTTTAGCTTTCAGGATGTTCCAAAACATACGGTTTTTTTTATCATAAAAGTGATCCCTCTCGGATTCAGCTTTTGCTTCGATTTTGCAGTAAAACTTCGTTACAGCTTGATGTTTTGACAGAGTTATTGAATCATAATTTTTCTTCTTTCTTCTATCTTGCAGTGGCTTTCGAGCGTGTCAGCGCTTTTTTCGTGCTCTTCTAAGTGTTTGCTAGCTTTTTAACACTCTAATTGTTGATTGTGCGAGTGATTCCGGTGCAGCTGAACATTTTTTGGGGGTCTCCAATTGTTTTCATTAGCACCATCATGTTCAGCGTAACAAACTGCACCGGAATCACTCGTTGGCACAATCAACAATTGGAGTATTAAAACTTATTATTAAGTTTTAATTTTTAGACGAACAAGCACACTAGAACTGTCAAATGAAGAGCGCAATTCCGTAGTGGAGAAGCTCAAAGACATGACGGCTCGTCAAGAAAAAGCACAACAACAACCAAAGAGATTAGGTTTTATGGGCAGATTGCGTAAACATCGGTAAAAATTCAAACTTTTACTGGCATCAGTTGGAGGTCTCGGTAGCACAATGGTAGTGCACTTAGACAGTAGCCAGGAGCATGGTCCGGGTTCGAGTCCCAATCGGGTCCGAAAAACTTTGGCCCAATTTCAAATTCAAACTTTTCCTATCACCGGGGGTATCCTTTTTCCTCGTTTCTAGTGAAAATTCACCCTCAACTACTACTTTTTTCACCCCTCAATGATAAAAAATTGAAAAAAATTCGAAAAAATTGATGACATGGCCTGCCTATCACTAAAATTTCAATTTTAGCGGTGATTCACAAGAACCACGTCGCACGGAGGAAGGAGGCAAGTCCCTCGACTCCGCATCCATACTAGAAAATGGTGACAACACTAGCAAAGATCTTCTGTCAGACATGCCTACTTCTGGACCGGGTAGAAAGCCAAGCAAACGTGCCAAAGATGGGGACTTGATTAAAAAGAAGAAGGGCAAAAAAGAGGGCGCGAAAGTACAAGCTGGTATAGCGCCTAAAAGAGAACCTGCAGGGACAACCGTCTCCGAACGTCGTCCATCTATGATCCCACCAGATCCAAACGTTGATCAGATCGTCATCGAAGATGACCATTATGCAATGCTTCAAATGGGAGATCAAGTAAAAATGCATAAGCAAAAAAATCGAAATTTTTTATACCATTTAGATCGACGAATACTACTATGGTGTCCGCATCTTTCCTGGCCAAGACCCAGCCAATGTCTGGGTTGGATGGGTGACTCCACAATACCATCATCATTCCAAGACCTTCAACGTGAACGAAGCCGTGCGAAAATGCCGTTTCAGCGAACTCGACCATCATGGAATAACATCTGAAAGTGTGGAATACCGAAACTGTTATGTGCTCAACGCTGCGGAGCTCTTNAAATGCCGTTTCAGCGAACTCGACCATCATGGAATAACATCTGAAAGTGTGGAATACCGAAACTGTTATGTGCTCAACGCTGCGGAGCTCTTTAATGCGGTCTCCGATTCGGCAAACACCAAAGTTTCTGGCCTACTAATTGGGTGTGTTATCGATGTCTCGATTGGAGAGCTATCCTTTTTGGCAGCTGGACAAGACACCGGCATGAAATTCAAAATTGAGCCTGGGGCAATCTTGAACCCCGCGGTGTTTTTCACGCCAACTAGCTCGGAGATTCTGCAATTCGAATTGGGAAGAGTGAAATACACGCTTCCCATCTCATCAATAATGTTTAAGTCGACGGGAAAATCACTTATCCCCTACTGTCCGCCTCGACTAACAGTACAAAAGTTGTACCCAGTATCATGGGCGAGAGTGCCCAACGAGTGCCTGCGGACGACGGCATTGAGGCTGTCCGAAGTACGAGGATGGTCCGTGCTGTGTGATGATCCGATTCGAATGCTCATGGTGTATGTGCCCGAGAAAGATATGTCGTACGACATTTTGGAGCTCATTGAAAACCCGGACTTGCTCGTGTTCCATCGACAAACACTGAATCTGTATTGCAAGCTAGCCGCACATGGGAATCAAAGTGTCGCACACACCCTGTGCATGCATGTGGATGAAGATCAGCTCATGTATGCGGTGAAGAATCACTACCTTTCTGGTCCCATGCGACAAGGATTGCACGACTTCTTGATTGCCGTGCACTTGAAGACGCACGCTGATGCTAGACAGTCGAG
>OZJO01020364.1:0-11027 GCA_900406225.1 Acrobeloides nanus
AATTAACATCGATGTTAACATCATGTTAACATATGTTAACATTTTGCGACCTCTGCTTTGATCCTGATTAAGGGAAAAACCAAAAAATTGCACTTTTAATTGATAACCCTTGTTTTGACCCGTTTTTTGTATATTTTATAAATATTTTGGCATTATATTTTATGTATTTTTTAATATAAAAAAATCACTCGATTAGTTTGTAGAGTTCATTGAGAGGAATCGCTTCAGTGGTCGATTATCGAAAATTATAAGCTCTACAGTTTATAAAAAGTACCAACGAGACGTCCCATACGGCGAATAGCTCCTGTAAAGTGCAACATATGGTGAAGCTTGAGAGTTATACGCCCTCCAAATTCATTAACCCATCTTTCTAAAAATTCTTCGACGTGTCGTTCCAACTCGATTAGCTTTTGTTTATCAAAACTTCGAATTTAACGAATCTCTAATATGAGAATAGTCAATCAACAGGGTGTAATAGCGATTGAGTTCTATATTCTTTTTCACTAAATCTGGGCCCAAAATTACAGGAAGATGCCTATAAATGTTAACTATAGTCATTGACTAATTTATGTAACCTACTTTAGATAACAGTCATATTGTGATCAGTGGTGGAACGCAATGAAACTTTTTCCGTAAACCATAATTTTACAGAATTAAATTCCGTAAACCGTAATTCTAGCAATTCCGTAAACCGTAATTCTAGCAATTCCGTAAATATCGTAAATAAACGGCATACCTGAATAGAATGCGCTAATTAGCGACTCCCCTTCCCATGCAGGTGACGCCACGTCTTTTCAATATCCTCTTGAAATTGCTTTGATAAGACTAGATCCCAAGTGTATGTCAAATCATGCCTTAACTGCGAAACAGAATCTTCTAATCGCCTTAAGATATTTTGCTACAGGACATTTCTATTACAGTCTGGGTGATTGTCAAGTTAAGTTTGTTTGTTGTTTTTCGATATTATCCTTACATTTTTCAACTGGGAAAGGGGTATCAACTATAATTTGAAAGATATTGTAAATAAATATTTAGGCGTAAGCAAGTCTGCAATGTTATCAAGCAAGTGACATGTTCCTTAATTAAAAGATTAAGCAACCTTATAAAATGGCTCGATATTGAATCTGAATTGAGAAGAATTTCCCAACAATTTGAAGCACTTGCGGATAGGGTTACTACATGCCATTTCATAACCGGAGCAAAAATCGGTAAAAACCGGAGAAATTTTTTTAAAACCGTAAAATTTCATGACTCTTTCTGATTAGAAAGAAAAGTTTAAAAACCGGAGAAAATGTCAAAAACCGGAGTAATTTCTCCGGTTCCGGAACGATGTCCTACTTGAGGACCCAGGAATAGCCAATGTTGTCGGATTGGTTGACGGAATCCATATAAGGATTGATCCTCTTCATGAACATGAACATCAATACGTAAACAGGAATCATGAACATAACCTGAATGTCACCGCAATAACAGGTATTGCTTTATTACGTTTTCGGTATTATGTGCAGTTGGAGGGGTAAAGGAGATAATTACCCGCCTAAAATTGTCGAAAATCAACAAAATCATAAAAGGGACATTCTTACTTTTTTCGAAAACTACAAGGGCTTTGGGCATAGCCTTGGTGTTAAAAAAAAATTAAAAAACACCTTTTAGAAAGTACCAACGAGCTCAAAATCCAAAAATCTTCTTTACAAAAATTTTTTTTTTTCATTATCACAAAATCGATTCGACTCCCTCTAGAAATGTGTCTGTCTGATAAAAATTGTACAAAATGGCAACGCTAAAAATGTTTTTATTGATAACACATCCTTGACCGCAAAAATAAAGGTATGGAATGAAAGAAGGAAGGAAAATGTGACGTCATGGAATTTAGTGAGAGTCAATATTTGAGCATGAAAAAGTTGTTTTAAGCATGGTAGATCAATTTTTAGATCGAAAATATCTATTTGTGAGCTAATTTGTGATCAATTTACACATGATGACGTCAAAAGCATCTTTTGGGTATATACAAAAATTGATATAAAAAACACATTTCCACCGTTTTTGGCTATGGCAAAAATTTTATGATTGATTGTTTTTAGAAAAAGTTTAAAATTTGATTTTTGAATAATTTTTATGAGCAAAAAATCGATTTTTATAAAAAATTAATTTTTCGAGCAAAAATTCGATTTTTCACAAGAATTCAATTTTTCAACCAGAATTCGATTTTTGAGCAAAAATTTCAAAATTTGATCAAATACTGGAATAGATCAAATATCAAAATTTCAACTTATCGAAAATGTTCGCCATAGCCAAAAAACGGTGGAAAATGTCGAAAGAAGACAAGTAAATGTTTTTCGGTGACCCCTTTATTTCAATGTAAACTTTATTTTTTGACATAAAACTCCTCGTAGTAGCCTGCCATGTCTCTACACTCTTGTTAAAATGCATAAATTAGAGAAAAAACAATTATTTTCGAATGACCTTAGCGTCCGGTCAATCATTTCGAGTATAGGAGGGCCAGCGGGCAAAATTTCTTGGCTTATTTCGGTCATCTTAACCCCCCTATTACACCTTATTCCATCTTTCATCAAAAATACCGCACCGTATTGTCACATCGCGAGTTTCGATGTTGAGGCCTTATATACGAATATCCCAAATAATCAGCAGTTGAGTAGGTCATGAATTTCAGTTAAAAAGTCAAAACTATCAATATTTTT
Organism: Acrobeloides nanus; assembly: GCA_900406225.1. Taxonomy (NCBI): domain Eukaryota; kingdom Metazoa; phylum Nematoda; class Chromadorea; order Rhabditida; family Cephalobidae; genus Acrobeloides; species Acrobeloides nanus. The sequence continues at coordinate 2,700 of OZJO01020364.1, forward strand.
TCCATTCTAATGTCTCATGAACGCAGATGTATAATCATTTCGGCTATTTTTAACGAAGGAATCATTCTATCTGCACATTTGTGGGGAAGGGAGGGTTCACATCTGACGGAGACTATCATAAGCCAGAAAATGCAAACATTATGAAGCTTGGTTTGAAAAAAATATTTCTTTTAAATTCATTTTTTAATTAATTTTTATAATTTTTGACCTGTATTAATTTGTTTATAAAATTTGTAATTTAAATTTGGATTCTCTATAATCATCCACCTCTCTCTACTGGAAAGAAACTAATATTGACGTCAACTGTGAAGTCACGTGCCCTGCGATTTCTTTTGACTCCAAGAACAGCTGAACTACTTTTTTGGAACAATTCTAGTAACCGGTCAGATCATTGGTCCATATACGACGAAGTCATTTCAATTACCCGATCCATAGATATTTTTAGGGTGCTAGAATTCTGAAATTTGCGCCGTTGTTTTGGCACATAAGGGCCCCCTATGATTTTTTTGAAAATTATATACCAAAATCATAAAGGTCTCTTATGTTTTATTTGCTTCTCTCGTTTAAGAGTTTGGAGAATTAAATACTTTCTTCTGCGGTGAGTGGGAGTAAGCCAGTGGAATATGCATATTTGAAATTCGATCAAATTTTTTTTGTTGAATTTTTAGATAGTAACCCTGTATTTTTTAATTTTTATCAAAAAATATCATCACCATCGTGTTTCCTATAGTCTAAAACCCCCGAGTATGAAAAATTAGACGATTTAGAGTAATTTTACAAAATTCGTAGTTTTCATTGAGAAATAGGGTTAATGTTTGTAAAAATAATTTTTTGACCTCCTAAATGAATTTTTTTGAAAAAAATTTTGATGTCACCTTGTTCATTATACTTTTTTACACAAATCTTCTGAATCAATTTATTTAAAACTGAGTATGAAATTTTTTTATTGGCATTAGTTTCATTAACGACGGTTTTTATTGAAATCGAGTGTTACTTGTAAAAAATCAATTTTTTAGCCCCTAAATAATTTTTTTTTAGCAGCGAAACGTCTCCCTTTTACATTTTTATCCAGGCAGCTTAAAAAATAGACTTATCAAAATCCACATGTCTGATTTTTCTCTAGAGGTGATAGAAAAAAACAACCAAAACTCGAAAATTGATATTTTTCAATTTTTTTAGAGGGTTAAAAGTGAATTGGTACGCAACCCCGTGGGGCGATTACCACTCACATTATCAAAAACTCACATTAATAAATCTCACATTATCAAAAAATCATATTATCAAATTACTCACATTATCAAATTATTTACATTATTTGATTTTTTTTCGGATTCTCAATCTGGATTCAAAATCCGAATTCCGTAGTCTGATTCTCAATTTGGATTCTGAAGTCGGATTTTGGATTCGGATTCTCAATCTGGATTCTGGATTTTGAATTCTGAATTCGGATTCTGAATTCAGAATCTGAATTCCGTACATGATTCTCAATCTGGATTCTAAATTCGGATTCTAGATTCTGAATCCGGATTCTGAATCCGGATTCTGAATCCGGATTCTGAATCCGGATTCTGAATCCGGATTTTGAATTTTGAATCCGGATTCTGAATTCTGAATCCGGATTCTGGATTCAGGTTCTGAATCCGGATTCTGAATTCAGAATCCGGATTTAGAATCAGAATCTAGAATCCGAATCCAGAATCCTAATTCAGAATCCAAATTGAGAATCAGAATACGGAATTCAAATTCTGAATCATGAATCCGACTTTAGAATCAGAATCTAGAATCCGAATCCAAAATTCAGAATCCAGATTGAGAATCAGAATCCGAAAAAATACAAATAATGTGAGTAATTTGATACTGTGAGATTTGCTAATGTGAGATTTGATAATGTGAGTTTTTGATAATGTAAGTGTTTACTCGTGGGGCTGTGTGAAATTTACAACTGCTTGTCTGGACCAATGAAAGAGATTGAACATGTAAAATCTCTGTTCAAGTAAATATATGCGTCATATACATGGTACTGTCATAAAAAGCTAGATCAAAAACATCAAATGTGATTTAACAAAGTCTAAAAAATAGGCTCTAATAGCAGGAATTTTCAGATGCATTAGACCGATTATTGAACCATTTTATTGAAAACATGCTATACTTAAGAATTAAATGAAAAGGACATGTGTTGTTTCGTATTCGTTTAATAAAATTCGTGTATTATTTTTAGCCATGGTCTAGAAAAAAAGAAAGGAAGAATATGATAGCCTCTCTGGCTAGTTCCATTCCTTATATGACCGCTATTTTCATGTTTTTTCCACTATTGTTTTTACTAAATAAATTTTTTTCAAATCGATATTATTTGTTTTTAAAGCCTGAATAACCTAAAACCTTTCTCCGCCTCTACAGTATATTTTTAAGTCCTTCCTCCTTATCTTTTTCTAAACTAACAATATTTATCGTCCCAGATCACCCCTTTCCTCAAGCCTTCATCTTTTGGGAGGAGAGTCATATAAAATTTGGCAAAATATAAAGGACACGAGAAAAAATTTTTTTTTAGTTTTCTTTTTGTTAATATTCATTTTAACTTTTATTAAAGGATATATATGCTAAAGCTATTTAACGTATCCGCTTGCGGATGCGTGTTTGTTTTGTTTTTAGGGGTTCCTACACCCATTTTTAAGGTTTTTACTCATTATCATTTGTCACATAAAAAAATCCCAGTACAAAAAATAATCCAAATTGGAAAACTTTTTGAAAATTCGATTTTTTTTACCCCAAGGGGGAACCAAAGGTAAAAAAAATCGAAATTTCAAAAAGTTTTCCAATTTGGCTTATTTTTGTAATGGGATTTTTCGGCATGGGGAACTTGAATCCGAAGGAATTTTTTGATTTTGACAACGGAAAGGTACCTCACAAGGGGTTAAAAATCCAAAAACGGGGGTTTTACCTCTTATGGGATACCTCTTTGTAAAAATTTTTGGACATATTCCTGGGTTCTAGAACAAAAAATAACGGCGGATTCGTGTTCAGCGCCTGAAAAACCCTAGGAGTCGAAAATTTTGTTAAAAATCGACTTATTTAGCTAAATATCAATATTTTAAAATAAGGACACATCTTTGAGAGCCTAATTTTCAAAAAGTTTGAGTATTGACACGANACTACTAAAAAAAATTTCAGCGAAAATGAGCGAAAAATGCCGATTTTAGATGTATTTTTTGAGCGGCAACAACTTATCTACAACCCAATCCGAATAAGCGACTATCCGTGATTTTTCTCTTTTTTAGACCATGAAATATATATATGTCGAACTGTCATAAAAAGATATTTCGCGATTAGATTTGCCATAAAAAATGGTGTGGAAAATCAAATATGTTACTACTTTTACTAATTGCCGATTCAGGTAGAGGATGCTTCATTCTAATACCCTGAAAAAAAATTTCATCAAAAACCTCTTTCAGTCAGGCAATTTTCTCCGACCGAGAAAAGTCATAATTGTTACCCCATTTAAATCTCTATACACAGATTCAAATAAGGACTTATCCCTCTAGCATATTCGATATTGGAAATAAATAATAATCGATTTTTTCTAAGAAATTTTCATCTGTCTCCCATGCCTCCTCAATTGTGCTAGACGCATCCTATTATTCCATGATGTCCCCCATTAAGTTTTAGCCTATTTTGGGGTGCTTTGATGAACATCATGATGTCTTATCTCAAAAAAGGTTTTTCGATTTTGACTTTTATCTTTTTAATATGGTTTTGTATTATAAAAATCGGGTTTAATTTTTTGTTGAAAAATATCCGCTTTTTGTAAAGAAATGTCCTGAGTCTAATGCTTGAATTTTTTACTTAAAATATTTTGAAACTGTTTTGTAATAAAGTAAACAAAATTGCGTTTTTATTATATTTTCATTTTTTAGTTTTATTTTAATCTTTATTAAACAGAAATGTCATTTCTCGTGATTCTTTTTTGCCTTAATAACGTATCTTGTGTCGTCTGAAGCAACGTGGAAAGTGCTATTATTAATGATACAAGTGTGGGTGGTTACCGATTATTTAAAACGGATGGTTCTTTTGTTTTGAACGTAATCAAAATGTTTCAATTTTAAAAGTCTTTTACATAAGTTTTTTTATTGGGTTATCCAATTATTATTTGACACTCTAAAAATTATTATTTGCCGCTCTTAAAAAAAGCACTTAACTCTCATTTTTATAATATTCAAGGTTACTTTTGTTTTTAATTATTATAAATTAATGAGTTTTTAACACTAAAAATAATTGGAAAAGTTTACACATCATACTAAACGTCCGACAATAAAGAGAATAATTTTTTGTTTTACTCCACTATTTTCTGCAGAAAAACGCATATATAAATAGATTATTTTATTTTTTAATTGTTAAAACGATTAGTATGCGAGTAATATATTTTTTATACTGAAATAGACAGGAAAGTGTATATCTAAAGATTATTTAGAAATTTTTTTACAATGCCTTTGCTCAAAGCCTACTGGCGTCAAGATAATTTCAGCCTAAAACGTAATATTGGTGTGATTATACTGATGTAATTAATTATTACATACCTATTATCCTGTTTACATTCTTTGCACTTATAAATTGTTTAAAAAGCCTATAAATTACGTATATCCAAAAATGGTATACATCTGTTTGTTACTGTTTCGATATTAAGGTAAATTAAAACATAGTTACAAATAATGTAACTTTCATTTTAGGGATTATATTTTAGGAATCCAATACTTCAGTTTTTGAACAAAAAAATTGGCTCATTTGGCGACGTTTTAGAGTGTTTTTGAAAACGACTTTATGTCGAACTTTTAAAAAAATTTAATGTTGGGCCTGTTCCTCTGGTCCTTATACTTGTAAAAAAATTTATAATTAGAATTAATAAAGGCAATTAAAAACAAACGTAAATTAATACTTTTTTATGCGGTACTTTAATTTTATAGCCATTTTGAATGCTTAAAATGATACAAAAAACGAAATCACCAGTGTCAAAATATCGATTTTTCAAAATGGTTTTTGGCTTGTTCCAAAAATGGTTGTAAATTGTTCGTCATGTCTAAAAAATGTAGATATAGTCATCTTTTCGTTGAAAAAATTATTTCCATTGATTTTTCCAATTAATTCAGTAAAAATAATTTGCATAATTTACGACTATATGTGCTATATTATCGTTTAAATATGTTGAATACCAACCCCATATAAAAAAATAATTTCAAAATACAAAAAAATCGACCGATTTGGAGTACTTTTTGACAGATTGAAAAATGTTTGAAAAGGGGGCTTTAAAAAAAAGTTTTTCGACCCATAGAATTTTGCGAAAATAAGCTCACCATTCGATTCTACGCAAAAATTATTTATATGTAAGTATAACGCTTGCTATACAGGCAATTCCAATAACGAAAACTTTTAACAACTATTTAAAATTTTTCCACGAATCGACAACGCAGAAAATGAAAATTTTTGGTGAAAAAAATCTGATTTTCTCGGGAAAATCTGATCTTTCTGATTTTTATTTGAAAAAATGCTTAGCTCCAAATCTTACGTTAAACCGATTGGGTCGACATCCACGGTCATGGTACTAATTTCCAGATGCCTTTACCCAAAATTGACCAAGTCGTTGCTCTTTCACCATTCATAACCTCCTCATTTTACAAAATTGTGATCCAGTACCGACACCAAGGAACGCTGAGCGTTGTCCCATCAGCGTTGTTACTGTATTAGGAAAAAAAGCAAAGTTATTTATAAACATTACAATATATTTTTTTTAAGGTCTGATCTGGTCCATCAGATTGATTTTTACCAAATATATTAATTGTATGTGAATTTTGACAAGCTGATGAAAGTTTTACAAATAATGCAGCTGTTTTGTGTAAAAATGAATTTTTGAATAGACACTGTGCCAAAAATTGGCACAGTGTCTAAACTTTTTAATTTTGATTGAATGAGTTATTAGCATTGTAAGAACATGTTTTTATCAAAACTCGCATTTTTTCCCATTCAGAATTTACTGTAAAAACAAGAAATGCTCCATTTTCATCAATTTTCCGAATATATATAAATTATGGCCAATTTCGCTAATCTAAAGAATTTTTAATTTTTGAGGAGTGATATAAATTTGCATTTTTACCTATGTTAGAACCCGACTTAGGCCATGAGCAAGGTGCCATTGTGACGGCCTGAAAATGTAGTTTCTCGCAATATAAGCAGAACCATATGCACTCGGAAAAATTTTTAGAAAAACCCCAAAAAGTGAATTTTTGACCTATAATTTTTACCTACTATATAGAGGGAAATTCACATATCTCCAGATCTATTGAGTTGTGTGACATAGTTTTTATATGAGATTTGAAGCATTTTTTAAGGTTTACCCATTGGACTAAAATCATCCTAAACGGATTTAATTGTCCAGAGATATGGCCATTTGTTATGAGCACACAATGCTTACGTATCTGAATAATGCCCACATGCTGTATCTCAAAAACTATAAGTCGGATCCAAAAATGGACTTCATATTCGTGCTCAGAGACCCCAAAAATGGGAATATACGTTGGTTTCAAAGAAAACAGAAACACTTTTTTGCTGTGCCCTTCCTCAATTCGAATTTTCGAGAATCGTCTCTTAATAAGTAAAGGTTTTTTGTTTTGATTATGCTGTGATTACTTCAAAAATTGACTTGAACTGATACGACCCGACCCGAGAAAAATCCCTATCCCGACTCGCTTCTTGGCGACCCGGCCTGACCCGACAAAACCTTGTGGCCCAACCCAAACTTCTATTACTAATATATAGCTTCTGACGTGGTTTTGAATTTTTTAGTGATCAAATTTTGACTCGAAATTCTTTTAACAACTTCCATGCGTTAATCTCACTAAATAAATTCAACTTCAACTTGGTACTGGATCAATCTCCAACCATTGAACAAATCTAATGGGTTCTCTAAAAAAAGTTGCTCAACACTTTACGAACTATAATGTTATAGAAAAAATTAAGAATATGAACAAAAAAGTTTATAGGTCCGGAAGCTCGATTCTTTCAGAATCGATGCTTTAAGCAGATTTCGCCACCATCTAATTGAGAATATTTAAATGTAAATATTATATGATGACATTTTGGATTCTTTTTTGAAAATCATCTTCAGGAATTTTTGAGATGAATTGATTGTTTGAATCAATCAAGGAATGCATAAAAAATGCTTGCGATTGATTCTTCGTATAACATTACTCCGGAAGATGATTTTTAGGAAATCATCTTCCAGGGTAATCTAAAATTTAACGCATCCCTCCTGGGGATGCGTATGTTTGTTTTGTTTTTGAGGGTTCCTACACCCATTTTAGGCGTTTTTTGATATTAACTTTTCCAAGATGATGTATATAAAAATTTTTTTGCTTGAGAATTTTTTCAGACCAAGAGCTTTCTAATAATAGGTCGATATTAGTGATTCATATTTAAAATAGTAAATAAATGGTCATAAAACGAATAATCGACTTTTGGTGACTCCAGGCCAAGGATGTTTTCTCAAAATCTACACTTAATTATTTTTTCTTTTTTTTTAATATGACATGCAGAAGATGACGTCGAGCTTTTTTCAAAAAAAAATATTTTTGGGGGTTTAAAATCGATTTTTCGCTAATAGTCACACATTTCATAGAAAATGCATAAGAAATTAGCATAAAATCGACTATAACTTTTTTCCTACACGGCCAAATTTTTTCCGCGAGGTGTCAATTCACCGCCAAATTTTATGGGGGACAACTTTGTAGAACATCACTTTCCCGGGAAAATTCATTTATCGGTCAAAAAGTCGATTTTTCACTTTTGGAAAATTCTTCTATGGGGTAAAAATGTTAATTTTATACTTGAACTTGATTCTTAATTTATAAAATGTTGTAAAAAACGTTGTTTTATTTGGTTGATTCTAGAGTTCTCGGCTTTTACTTTTTTACTTTATCGAGAGTATTAAAATAAAGTGAAGTCCGAAGGCTTTTAGATCAACTCAATATTTATTTAATGTATCGCTTTCCAACCTATAGGATGTTCAAAAAACTATAATTTTGCATTTTTCGTGCAGTGTTTTGTCAAATAAAAGTTTTTCCAAAATGACCCTTTGGGTTCTACGCGAGGAATCGTTTACACGCATAGAAAAATCTTCAAAACACTTTCTTGACCATGAAATCGTTAAAAAAATCATTTTTTTAAAAATTTTTAACGATTTCTTGTTCAATGTAACGTTTTAAGACACAGTCTCTGTAAGAATCACCCATTGGTCTAAGGGTCGCGGGTCAATGGTCAGGGATTTTTTTTCTGTCCAATAAAATC
>OZJO01020365.1:0-11144 GCA_900406225.1 Acrobeloides nanus
TTTAAAACACAAAAAATATCAGCAATATCATTAGAACACATATCAATTTTAAGCTAATTAAAATAAGTCACCATAGTGTGATGGTTTTGTTGCAGGCAATTGGAGATTGGGTGGAGGGATCGAGTCCTCCTTGGGTCAAAATTTTTTACATTTTTTAATTATTTTTTCGATTTTTATTATATGGTCATAGAAGGCCCATTGGCACCTAATTTTTTTATGAGTACCTTATATTGGCCTCTACTATCTTTTCACGTGAAAATTATAAAAAACTGGGACTTACACCTCGTGAGTGTCCCTTGTCAGGGTTATTTTGGTAAAAATTTTAAGAGACATTTTCTCGAGCATTCAAAGTTTGCTTTAAACGGCTCGAGGGTGCACCGATTTGAATTTATTTAGTAAGATTAACGCATGGAAAAGTTTTTAAAAGTCATTTCAAGTCAATCCGAGGTCAGCCAAAAATTCAAAACTTCGTACTAAGTTCAGCACAAACCAACAACATTTTTAAATATATAAACCAAAACTATCAACATCCGATTAAGATCGGAGAAAAATCGATCTTACATATCTAAAATGTCCCTTGTTAGCCAAAAATTTGCCCTAGGATGTTTTTGCTGTAGATAATCACAAATAAGAGTGATTTGAGATCCGTCGAGTTAAAAAGAAATTTTGTAGCAAAAATCTCTAACCTTTGTAGCAGAAACGACGCTCTCAGATGGATTGGTTGTGTGCGTTGAGTTTGTATTTTTAAGCCATTTTGCATTGGATTCATTGAATATGATATTAGTCACGCCCTGTTGAGAAATTTGTGTGGCTCTAAGAGTTGCACCATGTGCTATTGCCTCATCTGGATTCAAACCAAAATTCAATTTTGTCTTTGGAAAAATTTTCAGTACAAGTTCTTTTATTGCAGCTATTCTAGAAGAACCACCAACAAGAATAATTTCGTTAATCTGATCTGCACTCATGTCAGCTTCTTTGAGTGTGCCTAGAATAACCATTTCTATACTATGAAAAAACTGAAAACAAAGTTTATCAAAAATCACGCGATCCATCTTTATGTCTTCATCTATGTCTGGGAAAAGATCACCAAGATATAGGCTAAAATCATTTTACATTAATAAATATACTTGAAAAAAGGATTACTTTGCATCTTCTGTGGCCGTTAGCATATGTTTTAAATCGATACACTCTTTTAATAACTTTTGCATAATTTTAACATTTCCAGATATTTTCTTTTTATACTTCTTTTCTATTATACCCACAAAATAGTCCATGAGAGCATTATCAAAATCTCTGCCACCAAGCAGCGTATCCCCACCTATGGCTACAACATTAAAAATACCATCATTGACTTTGACAATAACGACATCTAAAGTCCCTCCTCCTAGATCAAAGACCAACAAATTAGTATCAGAAAACTTCCGTTGATCAAATCCATATGCATAGGCTGCAGCAGACGGCTCAGAAATCAGCTCCAAAACATGAAGTCCTGCTATTTCAGCAGCCTTGATTGTTGCCTGTTTCTGATCTTCATCGAAATAAGCGGGGACTGTTAGAACGATGTTTTTGATTGGCTTACGAACAACATTTTCAACTGATTGTTTCAATTTCATCAAAATTTGGGCCGATACTTCTTCAGGCTTGATAAGTCTTGTTTGGCCATCAATATTCACTTCGACTTCAGGCTTTTCATTGATTTTAAATGTCCAATATTTGCCATTTCGTTGAATGCATTCAAGAGCATTTTTATTTCCAATTAGTCGTTTCATATCTAAATTTTCAAAAATTGCAAAGTTGGAGGTGATATACAAAAAACGCCCTACCATAAATAGTGTTAGATGGGTTTAATGAAAGTTGATGCTGCGCCGGTTTTCCTATTAAAATTTCATTTTGTTTATACGAAACATATGAAGGAGTTGTTCGAAGCCCTTAAAATATCAAAATTATACAATTTTGTACTTTACCTTCAGAATTGGTGATAATCTCTACTTGGTTGTTCCTCCATATACCAACACAAGAAAATGTGGTACCAAGATCAATACCCACTGGTGTTTCATCTATTTATCCACATCATGTATAAACAATAAGAAAATTAGTTTACCTGACATTTTGATATTACTTATTTTTATTAAAGTAACTATATTTTTTTAAATAATCAATATCTTCTTGATGTTCAACCCAAATACATAATCGATGTAACATAGTTAAAAATCTATTGCTGCTTATCAATGTCTTGCTTTTGCTGTCGATTTTTTGTTCTTCATAACTTCAACTCGAAATTTTTGAGTATAAAGGAATGTGATAATAAAATGTTGAGTGTTACTCTTATAGAAAATCGATTAAATAATCTTTTTTACTTTTAAATATACAATGTGTGATTCACACTTTTAAATTTTTGTGTGTAATTTTAGGGTAAAATAGAAATCAGCAATGACAGGTAACTTATTCAACGTTCATTTTTATTAGACAGACTAATACGTGTTAGGTTAACTTGATAACACAGGTTTTTTGACCCCTACCCATCACTTAAAACGGTTTTTCTCGAGATCATTAAAGTCTTTTGACCTAATTTAAAAAGCATTTTTTAGAGGAATATTTGGGGCACAATTGATTAGATTTTGGTAAATCCTATTTATACTGAATTTTCGACGACACTTTGAAGTTGGGAGTACCTGCAAGCTTTTGTACCCCTGCCTTCCAGAGGGTTTTTCCACCAAAACTCGGTCAGATTCGGTCCGAAATAGCTCAAATTGCTCGGATTCATGTTCTCTGTATGGAAAACAATATTACAATCGAAACAGCTAAATTCTGAAAAAATTTTTAAGATTTTCATTTTCCGCAGAGTTTTTGAAAAATCCTGGGGTAGGTAGGTCAAGAAACTTTTTTTAGCCCCTGAAACCATCGCCAATCGATTCTCCGGTTATAAAAACCCCTAGTCTAGCGAGAAAAGAAGTTTAGCGTTGATTTGAAAAAGTTAGGGCCGATTTTTCACTGAAGCCCATGATTTTTGACAAAAAACCCACATAAAATGATTTTTTCAGCAGCATAAAGTTTTTTTCATAATTTCACTTTTATAATAAAATTGATAGCATGAAACACCAAATTTTCCGTTTTCATAAAATTTGGCTTAGCCGTTCTCCCCACACCCTCATTACGCCATCCTTCAATTTATATAAAGTGCGAAACAGGGAGGCCGAGCGCTACCGCGCTCGGAAGGGTGAAATGATGACCAAGTGCTTTTCCCCTATCCGAGCTCTTCTTCCCTCCTCGTGCGCTTATCATTTCTTCCAGCCTTTCCCCGAATGCTTCTCCCTACCGAAATTCTGAAAAATGCAAGATTATTACATTTTTCGTGAGTGAGTAAAAACTTCCGCGCTATCTTCAACATTTGCTTATGTGATATACAGATAGTGGTCCATGCAGTTGGTGGACTCTATTTTATCGGTGTAACTAAACGTTGCAATATTACGGCACTATTACTTTTTTCACGTTTTTTATTTGAATTTTTTCTCAAAAATTTTTTTTGATGCCACGATATGCTTCGTGGCGCGGCAAGTTAAATCCTGCCTGCATAAGAGTGAAAAAAATCAAAATGCAAGGCACGTAGCGAGGGGCAATCCCCCCTCCCACGAAATCGAAAAAGATGAAAATTTTTCCTCATGGTCCCCCTTATGTTTTTGGCCAGAATTTTTGAATAATTTATAATAAACAATTGCCAAAATCGAAAAAATAGGTCAAAATAGAAAAAAATAAAAAGAAAGTTGATCATGATCATGGTGGGGGGGGGGGGGGGGGGGGGGGGGGGGGGGGGGGGTAAGCCCGTGATCATGTTTGATCACGGAGGGATGGGGGTCTAAAAATGAAAAAATTTGATCACGTGATATGTGAATGACGCCTAAGATTATTTTTTTCGAAAATTGTCAACAATTTTATGAAAAATCATATTATAACACATAGGTCGCCACAACCTTACATAGGTCACCCCAACCATACGTTTTACGGCCTTCGGCCGATTTGGGGGGATGTATGAACCCACTGGACCACACTCCCTTCCGGCTACGCCCTTGGGTTTACCAAAAAATGGAGTTACAGTCAAAATTCCGATTAAGTGACTCACGGTTAAGGATAAATGTCCTTTTTTGAAGAAGAAAATCGAACATGGGGGTCTCTTATGATTTTTTTCAAAATTTTTTTATTATCGGATGATAGATAGATGCCAAAATTAGAGTGGATAGATGATTGATAGAGGTTGGACTGTTCCTCTCTTTGAATATCTATGGCCCGTTCCATCTTAAACCTCCCATTACCCTTCATTAATACGAGTTGTCCCGTAGCCATTCTATTATGCAATTGGTACACTTATGCCGGGGACCTCGAGACTCGTCAGATTATAATTGGCGAATTGTTGCAAAATTTCAGCCAATTTCACCCCTTGGCGGATTATTTTTTTAAATTTGATTTTTTTTTAATTTTACGATTTTCTCCCCCTTGAATGATACCTCACAGCAGACCAAAGTTGGCAAAAAATGGGATAATTCTTCAAACCACTCTAAATCGTGTTTTTATTGTTCAAAATGCACAATGGCTCAATTGGGAACGTATATGGCTAACGTTTTTTGTGACCCAGGTTCGACTCCCGCCGGAGTAGAAATTTTTTTGCACGTTGAATTTTTTTAAATCCAGTTATCCTGAAAATCGAGTAGCACATTTAAATTTCGTTGAAATTCCTGCATAATAACGTATTCGGAACAATAAGAACACGATTTAGAGTGGTTTGAAGAATTATCCATTTTTTGCCAACTTTGGTCTGCCGTGCCCCTCCAAAGAGAACTAACTCAAAATTCTTACTTGTTATAAGATTGAAAACTTGTCTATCATTAATTATATCATTTCCATATTTGTCATAGGTGTCGTTTTTGGCCGTATGATAAAATATGTAGACCAATAAAATTATATCTAAAAGAAAATTTAGGCCATACGCATTGTAGACGAATATTCGAAAAATTCTTCCAGGTATATTACAAAACCGGGTGATCAGCAAAATTATTAATGAGATAAAGAAATTAGAAAATATAATAACATAGTTTATGGGGTCAACAATCGAATTAAAAGCTTTGGTAAATTTTATATCGTTCGTAATACACTTGGTTAGATTTACATCTGTCATAATATTAGATCTTAACTTAAAATTGACTTCGTTGAACAAGGATTATTAAGCGGAAGTGTGTTATAAAATATTTTTGAGTCGATCTTACATTCGTTTTTTTGTTTATAGGCCTAAATGCAAATAAAAAAACAAGAAGCAATATAATTGAACGTCACGCGAGTGGGAATTAGCGATACTCTAGTTAAAGCAAGTGGGTCCACCACTTTCGTTATAATTTTTTGTTGTAACTTTTTTGTTGTAATTTTTTTACAACGAAAAAGTTGCGAGAATATTCCCGTTGCCTGATTATCAATAAAATCCGTTTATTGATACGAAAAAATTTAAATCAACTTAGTCCATTTTTTTCAAAAACGACCAAAAATATTTTTTTCGCGTTAAAAATATTTTTTCATGTAGGTAGCCCCCTATTTGGAATAAATTTCTTTTTGAAAAAATTTCCCTGACCCTCTACAAAAATTTTTTAAAAATGGACTCCGAGTAAATCTCGCGTTAAGATAATATCATCATTTGTGCTCAAAATTTGAATTTTTTTTTGAAACAACTTTATTTTAATTATTTGAAAAAAATCATGTTAATTTTTGTTTATTATTTAATCCTTCTTCTTCTATCGTTAACATTTACATCATGGCTATAAAGTTTATAATCATAAATAGCATGATCTGTAAAATTTGCATAATTTTGTTGTGCTCCAACTAATTCAAGCAATACAACAGTATTTATCGGTTGAATATAAGGCTTCGGTACATATAAAGTCATCTAAAACTGTGTTAAAAATTTATAAATTTAATAAAACCTGTGGCCCATCTTGAGGCCAATATCTTCCAATATTATACCCATTAACAAAAAGTTGTCCCTTGCCCCATCCAGTGGAGTCAAAAAATGTATCCTCGAGTTGTGTTGCATTGAATTGTCCTATATAAACCCCAGGTTGAGAAACGGTTTTTTCTGGAAGAACATTTTCTTGCTCTTCTGCAAGAGAGAAAGAAGATAAAGAATCAATAGAAGTTTTTGTTAGGTTAATACCACATGCATACCAATCTTGAATTGGCATAAAGTCGATATTTACACCAGAATGGAGACCCTATAATGGGTTGTAAAACACGTGTACAAACATTTTCTGCTGGCGGAGAGGGAGGGTCCACCCTCATCCACTTCCTCGGAGCCTGCGAACAAAAAAGGTCACCAAATGAAAATTTGGTTGGAATCCTTGAGTTAAAGGGCCAGTTCGGTCGGAAAAAAGTTGCCATTTTTGTATATGTTGCATCCGATCCTGAGAATCGCCCGACTCAGAGTCGGGTACCCGATCCTGAGTCAGCAAAAATATAGGGGGAACTCAGGATCGAGTACCGGATTCTATGAATCGATGTGAACTCAGAGACGGGAACTCAGGATAAGGGTATCCGATCTTGAGTCAGCAAAAATCCAACCCCAACGTGAAACCGGATTCGGATTCAAAATTCAGAATTCGAATCAAGAATTCAGAATCCGGATTCACGTTGGGGTTGGATTTTTGTTGAATTAGAATCGGACCCGATCCAGAGATCATATCGATTCCCAGGATCAGGTACCCGATCCTAGGAACTCATGATCAGGTACAACATATATTTTCAAAAAGTTCATGAAAATGGAGCATTTTTTGTTTATACGTTAAATTCTGAATCGTTGTACTTTTTGAGATAATTGCGTGTGAAGTTCCCGATTTTTGAAATTTATTTATTACAACGAAAACTTGCACCTGGATAATGACGGTAAGTTTTTTCTCTGAATCAATAAATTCTGTATATTGAGAAGAAATAATTCAAAATTTTAGAAGAGGGGTGGGATTGTACCATAAGATTCTAATAAACGAATGAAATTTTGAATTTACCTTACTATCTAACTCAGGATACTTTATAAACCAAAAGTTTAACCTTCCTCGATTTTCAACCAAAATCCTTAACATATCACCTTGTGCTGCACTGGTTAAATTTATGGATGTTTGAAAGTCTCGTGAAAGCATGCCCTAAACGTGGCTCAAGAATATGGCAAAAAAGTTCCCTTGAAGAACTTTCTTCTTGATATCATAGCAAAGTGGCAGATCTCTCGGTTTTCATGTGGAGGGTTAGACCCTGGAGGGCATTTTTATGTAAGCATACTAATGTTTTCACACACAAAAACAAACATGTAACATCGTTTATAGCATGTTTACTACCGAGATCGAACTCTTCACGCTAGAAACAGAAATCTGTGGAATCTACCACTTTGTTATGATAGCAAGAAGAACGTTCTTCAGGGGAACTTTTTTTGCCATTTTCGTGAGCCGTATAAAAAGTTCTTTGGAAAAAACTGGGATGTCAGGTTACTTACTTGATAAACATTATTTATAAAAACATATCCATAATCTTTAATATTAGGTGCTGATAAAGTAGTTCCACCGACTTTTAGTGTTGTCGTATACAGAACAAAACCATATCCATGATCAATTTGTTCGAAAGACAGCGGATCTGTATTCAAGGTACAAGTTTCTTGGATTTGTGTGATCGTCGAAATTAAATTTGTTCCGATGCGTTTCATGGTCACTTGACCATAGTTTAGAACTCTAAAAATAGCCATTGTAACAGTTTAATAGCATTCTTTCATCATGAACAAGGAAGTAGAGAGCACCAGCGTCAGAAAATTGGAACCCGTGATCCTCGATTCGGACACATGGTGCCATAATATGGGGCCCCTTGGGTTCGGGGCTTCATGGGGTCCTTGAGTCCCGGATGCACGGGTCTGTGATCTCTTATGTCCCAAAAAATTGTGTCCCTTTCGGACTCTGAGGAGCACCATGTGAGGAGGTTTGCCTGTCATCATGAGATACTGACGATCAAAAAGACTGGTCGTCATCATGCAAAAAACAAAAAAAAGGCCGTCGGAGTCACAGACAAAGAAAAATCTCCTCAATGTCGGTCGATCAAGAGGTTCCACGAATTTTTAGCCAGATGCATGAATGAGGCAGGGCTCTCCCTTCTCACGTATATCATTCTTACGGATTATTGCTAGGTATTGCTAGCGGAGGTTGTACCCAATCGGTTAAATTCCCAATAAACGAATGAATAGCCGTATATATTGGTGTTATATCACCATTTTCTGCTATAGCTGCACCATAATCATAAGAAGTGATAATCTAAATGCTTTTTTATGTGTGTGTAATCAAAAAATACCGATCCATAGACCTCTGCACCATTTGTAAATCCAAAATTTGTGCCACCATGTATCATATAAATGTTGAAAGAAGCACTTTTGTTATACATGTGAGATAGGTTGTCAATAACAAGGGATGGGTCGAGGGTTCTTGGACTTGGTTGTCCCCATGTTATAAACCAATTGACCCAAAATTCAGAGCAAACTGTTGGGCCTAAAAATTTTAAGTGGCATAATAAAATCAGGGCTGTAGCTGCTCTGTTTAATTAGAGCGCGATTCAACTAATGTGTGTAGCTAGGTGATTCCGGTCTTAGGCTAAGGCTAAGGCTTAGTCTAAGGCTTAGGCTAAGGTTTAGGCTAAGGCTAAGGCTTAGGCTAAGGCTAAGGCTTAGTCTAAGGCTTAGGCTTAAGCTTAGGCTAACTCTAACGCTTAGATTTAGGCTAAGGCTTAGGTTAAAGCTAAGGCTTAAGCTTAGGATTAGCCTTTGGCTTAGACTAAGGATCCAGGGGCATAGCCAGGGGATTAAAAGAGCTTCAGTTCCCTGACGCGATGAAATCGAGAAAAATCTTTTACATAATGGTTCCCTTTATGATTTTTTTGAGATTTTTTCGATTTTTGGAGGTTCATTCTATCGTCTCCAAATCTTGCCTACGCCTCTGGCTTAAATCAAAACCAGACTCGCGATCCACCCTCCCCCCGCGACTAAACTTGTTAACCAAACCATCCATCCCTTTCTGAAACTCATTAAATTAGACATCAGGATATGATTTTACCTCCCATCGAATGTTCATATTGTAATTGAAAATTAAAATCAATAGTCGAATCAAATGTCGGCCCAAAATCTACCGTTGTAAGAGTGTTTGGAACTTGTCCACAATTTAATACAGGATCATTTGCATTGTCAGCTACAAAAAATAAAATGATCAAAAACCCATTTGTCTACTTGTGTATAAAACAACATTATTCCCCAAATAGCTCCAAATCAAATCTCTTAACCAAGCGGTATAAGTATGATCACATGCTCCCAAACTTCCATATTCATTTTCCACTTGTATCATAAGTATAGGTCCGCCATTTTTATACAACAACGGGTTGATTACATGCAGTAATTTTTGGAAATAATTTTGGACGGCGTTAATATAGCTAAAAATTTATTTAACATACATGGTGGCTCAAAAAGCAAGATTTTTCCTTTTTTTTCAATTTTCATCAAAATATCCCTAACGTGGATTTTATGAGAAAAATCGATGTGAGCATTACCTAACCTTGAAAATGTTTCTTTGACACTCAATTANTTTTTTTTTTTCAAGCAGAAGACGGCATACGAGATCGGTCTCGGCATTCCTGCTGAACCGCTCTTCCGATCTCCTATTTTTTTCAATTTTCATCAAAATATCCCTAACGTGGATTTTATGAGAAAAATCGATGTGAGCATTACCTAACCTTGAAAATGTTTTTTTGACACTCAATTAGACTATTTTCGCTTCAATACCTACTCTTCTTCCCTGAATCAGGATTAAGGAAGTGTTTTCAAGGATCGAGAATGCTCAAAATCGATTCCTTACATAGAAAACTCCCTTTAGTCTATTTTGGTGGAAATTTTTAAAAACTTGAAAAGTTTTGAAAAATCGCAAAAATTCGATATTTTTGGGGGCCACATTGTATAAAAGAATTTTTACGTTGTATCATAAGTCCTCATTTTTATGCCATCATATTTGAGAAGCCAGTATGGTAGGCCACCATTTTCCCATTCTGCACAGATATAAGGACCAGGTCGGAGTAGAACATTAAGGCCATTTTGTTGTGCAAGCGTTAGGAAATTTGTTATGTTAAGTCCGCCAGAAAAATCGAAGCTAAAAAGAGTAATCTACGTGGAGTTTGGTAATTTTTGTTTATATAGTCGAACCCTGGCCCGATTCCGGGTTTTGGAAAAATCCGGTCTCTCCTCAAAATCAAAATTAACGACTAGTAATCCAGCGACCATATATATGGTGTAATGGTCCAATACGCCGCTAAGAAGTTCGGCATCATCGGCACTAGCAAGGTTCGGTACCACCTTGCATATAAAAGATTTTACAGAAACTAGTGATTGTGGGATCACAACATGTTGCTTTCTTACCTTCCCTGCATAGCCTCGTGTAAATTCCAAGGCACATAGACTTGAATAGCATTAAGTCCAAGTGCACGGATTCTTTGCAGCCTATCATTCCATAAGTCAGGATGAACTCGAAAATAATGTATTTCTCCAGAAATATATCGAAATGGCTTTCCATCTTTTAAAAATCGATGGTTGGTATAATCAACACTGAATGTTCCTGCATTTGAAAATTTCGTCCCAGCAAAAAATATTACTATGAAAAAATATAAATGACCCAACATAATTGTCAACTATAGTCAATTGATAGTGAATAAAGTATTTATCTATTTAAATTTGAAAACGCGTAAGTAGATTTTCTTACTACTTGTTCCTAACTACATAGCTTATCATGCATGCACCTTTGTACTTCTGTTACTGCTTAAAATACGTTTTTTGTACTTTTTATGTAGTCTAGCTTTTTATTCGTAAGCTAAACAATAAATTTAAAAAAATTTACACTGGAAAATTTCTGCGATTCGTACATTGATTCACTAAAATGTAGTGAAGCGAAAAGCCAGACTTCAAAAAATATGTATTGTTGCGGTTGGACTTTTGTCCTTGGAAAACACTATGCCAGCGTTAGAATCAAATTTGACTTAAGGAGAACCCCTACATGAAGGGTTAGCCTTTTTTTGCTTCCTTACCTTCCCTGCATAGCTTACCATAAAAATGT
>OZJO01020366.1:0-16851 GCA_900406225.1 Acrobeloides nanus
TTAAAAAATTATGCAAAAATCGATTTTTCCGCAAAAAATTCAAAAAAGTTTGTGTATTACAACGAAGAGCTTGTACAAATTTCAAACACAATTATCTCGAAAATTACAACGATTCAGAACATGCCGTAAAAACACAAAATGTTCCATTTTTCATGATCTTTCCGAATATATCTTTTTTTCATATGATTGTAACTTACTGGACTGGTCCTTCAAGCTTTTTTTAATAAGATGAAAAATTGTGTAATTTTTATGAAAAAAATAAATAAACAAACAAATAAAAAGCCGTCTTGGGTGTGTATGCATTTTGAGAATGTATAAACTGAACAAGTGAAATCATCAAATACACAAAAGCTCACACGAATAGAAAATCGTTAGGGCATTATTGATTTTTTTGTTTAACTATAGTTTGTACCTTTGAACCTTTTTATAAATCTGGGGGTGTTGGGCATTCTGAAGAAAACAATTTGCAAAAGATATTTCGAAAAATTTTCATTTCGATAAAAAAATATGCGAATTTCAAAATTAACGAACAAAAATTTTTTATGTCTTTTTCAATTTGTTTTCTTCAGAATAATCTACACCCATAGGTCACCAAGGGGGGAAGTATATTACCTCCTCACCACTCATTCTCGTACCTTCCGTCTTTATGGTTGCTGATAGCAGAGTGGGCCAAAAATAACGAACTCTTCCAACTACAATGGGATGGGGGTCGTTACTTTTGATCCACCCTGTATTTTTAGAAAATTTCAAATTAACCCTTTAGGCTATTTATCTCTTCGATCTCCTTGATCATTCACTTTCATTTTTGACATGGGAAAAGAAAAGACCCATATCAACATTGCCGTAATCGGACACGTCGACTCCGGCAAATCTACTACGATCGGGCATCTTGTCTACAAATGTGGTCTTATTGACACTCATATCTTTGAAAAATATGAAAAAGAAGCTCAAAAAATGGGAAAAGGTTCTTTCAAATACGCTTGGATGTTGAACAATTTGAAATCTGATGAAGAACATGGTAGCACTCTTACTCTAACGAAATTTGAAACATTTAAATATCTTCTATCCATTATTGACGCTACACAAGGAATTCGTGATTTCCTCAAGAACTTAGTCACTGGAGAGGATTTTTTAAATAAAATCTAAACTCATTGTTTTTAGGAATCTTTAAAGCCGATTGCGTAATCCTCGTAGTAGCATGTAGTGCTGGTGAATTCGAAGCCGGTATCTCCGGGAATGGACAAACTCGAGAACACACCCTCTTGGCACAGACCCTTGGTGTAAAGCAACTTATTGTTGTCTGCAACAAGATGGACGCCACAGAGCCTCCATTCTCGGAGAAACGTTATGAAGAAGTCGTTGGCGAAGTCTCCAACTTCATCAAGAAGATCGGATACGATCCGAAGACTATTGCTTTTGTCCCGATCTCAGGATTCCATGGCGACAACATGGTTGAGGCTTCGCCCAACATGCTATGGTTCAAGGGATGGAAAATTGAGAGCAAAGAAGGAAAAATTACTGGAATGACTCTATTGGAAGCTTTGGACGCTATTACGCCACCATATCGTCCTATTGACAAACCTCTCAGATTACCAATCCAAAATGTGTACAAGATTGGAGGTGAGATGGGCTTTTCTTATTATAATAAGCTTCTAGAGGATATACGAGGTGCTGAAAAAAACCGAAATTTCGATTTTTCATGTTCTTTGGACCAGAAACTTTTTTTCTAAAAACATCGTTTCTATGGGTAGTTTGGTGCGCGGAATCAATTGTGACGTAAACATGTTTATTTGATCAGTTTCAGAAAAATTTTGTTTTAATAACCAATTTTTTGCTCAGAAAAGGGGTGTCTTATTTCAAATCTTAAATTGTTTCATCAAATTCTTAAATCTCCGCGGATTCCCGAGGCATAAAAACCATATTTGACTTTGATTCAAGCAAAAAACCTATTTTTGAAGCGAAATTTTCCCTGAATCATGGTCAAATAAACGTTTTGGCTCTAGTCGACAGTATGAGTCCCATAGGTTTTTATGAGTCCAATGGATTTTTTATGAGTCCAATAAAAAATTTATTTAAAAAAATAGTTAAAAAGAATAGAAAATGAGAATGTTATTTGCACAAAATCAAATCCAATGTCTTGCCCATCTGTGCCGAGTAGAGTAAAAGTTTTCCCATTTCTGATTGTTCTAGTCGAATTTTTTTATTATCACCAGAAGGCCCTAAAACTATTGATTTTTTGGTACTTATGCACTATCCCCCCCAAGCTGAAAATGAAAAAAATCAATTTTTCACCATTTTTTCAACACCATAAAATGGCCTAAGACTGCGAAAATGAAGCCTAAACCCATCGATCAGTGTGCCTAAGCTTAGCTAAGTCTAGTTTAAGAAACATAGTGAGTTACAGCCCGGTAAGTTCGGCCTAATCCAAAAGTAGGTCTTGACCACAATCGAAATCGAAAATAGGGATGCGTTTTTATTTAGGCTAAGCGGCAGCGAGGCGCGCTTCGCCTACCGGGCTGTAACTCACTATGTTTCTTAAACTAGACTTAGCTAAGCTTAGGCTCACTGGTCGATGGGTTTAGGCTTCATTTTTGCAGTCTTAGGCCACTTTATGGTGTTGAAAAATGGTGAAAAATTGATTATTTTCATTTTCAGGTTGACTTATAAAAATCCATTGGATTCATAAAAAATCCATTAGACTCATAAAAATTTATGGGACTCATAAACAATTCATTGGACTCATAAAAACCTATGGGACTCATATTGTTGACTAGCACCAATGTTTTCACGCCTCTGGAATGCATGCAATTGATTCCCGTATAAACTACCTAGTAGGGTATTATTACGAAAAAAATTTCGACTCAAAAATTGTGAAAAAATCGGCAAAAGTGTCATTAATTTGCCTCATCCTGTACACTCTCGATTTTAGAAACCGAAACTGCCATATCAGGCCGAGTTGAAAGTGGTTTCCTCAAACCGGGCATGTTCGTCACTTTTGCTCCTCAAGCCATCTCCGCGGAAATCAAGTCCGTTGAGTTACACTATAAATTCCTTTCAGAAGCCATCCCAGGAGATACTGTTGTTTTCAAAGTCAAGAACAACTCGGGTGTAGACATCCGTCGTGGTTCAGTCGCATCAGGCTCAAAGAACGACCCTGCCAAAGAATCTCGTTCTTTCACCGCTCACATTATCATCATGAATCACCCCGGAAAAATTGAACAAGGATACACCTTTGTAATTGATTGCCATACTGCACACATTGCTTGTAAATTCGCTGAACTCAAGGTAAAAATTTGCGATTCTACAGGGTGTAAATAAAAAATCGTACTTGTGACCATTTTTTTTTGAAAATTTTGAAAAAAATTATTTTCTCATATTTTTTTTCCAAAAACATTTATTTTTTCTGGGGTAATTTTATCGAGAAATCAATTGCGCGTATAAAATTTTCAAAAAAATGGCCAAAAGTACGGTTTTTTATTTGACATCCTGTACCTCTTATATATACAACTAATTTCATTATTTTTAGGAAAAAATCGATAATAGGACCGGTAGAACCGTTGAAAAGAACCCCAAGTTCCTTAGATCAGGTGACGCAGCCATCATAGAACTTATCCCAATCAAGCCCATGTGCGTCGAGTCGTTTAATGAATACCCATCACTTGGACGTTTTGTCGCCCGTGACATGAGTCAGATTGTCGCCGTTGGTGTCATCAAATCTGTAGACAAAATCGAAGCTATACAAAAAAACCTGAGCTCTAAAAGGCGGGAACTGGATCTTGAAAGTAAAAATAATAATAGATGATAGAAGTGATGAAAATTAAATATTTATAATTTTCGAAAATTTAGATTATTCGATATATTTTTTATAAATAATAATTTACATTTTTTGTTGACGGTCACAGTTGAAAATCGTCACAATTGTGGCGACGTGCAAGGAAAATGTCACAAACAGTGTTGTCCCGTGTACACATGTGTTTGTGTACACATGTGTTGTGTACACACGAGCGAAGTCGTCGTAGGAATTGAATTTGAATTTATTTCCTTTATAGATTTGTTATTCACGACAAAAGAAAATTTTGGGTCATTGTGTTCAACTCATGTGTACATAACACAGAGTAAACACAAGTGTACACACTGTATACACCTAAAAAATATTTATGGACTATAAAAATCGCCTAAAAAGATTTTAGCCTAGTAAAAATTACAGTCGGCGCTCGATATACCGACACCCCTTCGGAGGGGTCGTTATATCGAATTTCCGGGGGGTGTCGGTATATCGAGATTTTTTTTAAGATATTTTTTTAATAAAATTTCATTACAAAAAATGATTTCAAATACAAAAATAGATTTAAGTTGCATTTTTAATAAATATCATAGACATATGACATCTAAATAAACCTGATACGAAATAAGATGCGCAACAAAAATTTATTTAGTAAAAATTTTAACTGATAACAAAACATATAACATCAACAATTACAATATTCAATTTTCTGAATTTTCCAAAATTTCCATTATTTCTTCCGTTACTTCTTGGCTTCTTCGTCTTACTCCAATTGTTTCGTCGCTGTTTTCCACGTTTTCTTCCGCTGGAAAAGATAAGTATTAAAGGGGGGGGGTGCATTTTGCGACCATTTGAGAGATTTCTCGCATAAAATTACCCCCAATAGGGTCATTTTTACAAAAAATTTTGTTTCTCCAAAATTGTCGCAAAATGCACCCCCTTTATCATGACAGTGGCTACACCACTGTCATGATCATCAGATTACAAAGCTTACCTTTCAACGACATAGTCTTGTTTGGAAGAGCTTGTTAAGCCGTGTTTGGTCACACCCGCAGCTTCGTGCCCGGTGACCCCCCATAAATTAGGGGGTTTGTTATGGTTTGCTCTGGAGGAGCTCGTTATGACAACCTAAAAAGACGAGGCCCATAGGCGTAGCTTTGACTGATATGGAGCCGAAAGTTAGAAAAAAGTTGAAACTCTTATGACCACATTGGCAGAATGGCTATGATCTAGACTTGCAATTTGAAGGGGCAGTTCGATCCTCCCTGGAGATGTTTTTTGCACATTTTAATTTTTTGCTTCCCAGCGGTTTTCGAGGTCGAGGAACATACCCAAAAAATTATAAATCTGGGTGTTTGGCATTCTGAAGATAACAATTTGATCATGTCATTTGTATTAAATTTGATCATAAGCTTCGCCATGTTTTTGTACGATTTACGAGCATAAATTGGTTAAACTGTTTATTTTGAATAAAATTCTAACAAATGTCAAAATTATTTGTCCTATTTATGAATCTTCCAAAGCTTGTTTCAAATCCGCGATTAAATCTTCTTTTTCTTCTAGTCCTACAGAAAACCGGACTAGATTTGGTGTGATCCCTTTCTTTTTCAAAGCTTCTTCGTTTGCAGTGAACGGGATCATCAAAAGAGGAGCCATTATAATACTTTCAACGTCTCCCAATGAGGCTGCAATCGAAATTAACTAAAATAATTAGATTTATAAAAAAATTTAAAAAATGACTTACCTTCAATTTACAAAGAAATTTATTAGTTTCTTCAGCGCCACCTTTGATATAAAAAGAAACCATTCCAGACATCCCCTTGGCCTGTTTCATATGAATTTTATGTTGAGGATGGGATTCAAAAAGTGGAAAGATAACCTAAATTTATTGATATAGTTGGTGATATAGTGAAAGAGGGTGGATCGACTCGAAAAAATTTATTTAAAAAATCAAGTTTTCGTAAAGCCGACTAAGATTTAGAAGAGGACATATCCCTTCTTTTAACTTCTGACGGTCCCATCAGGAGTGGAAAAGTCCAGATCATGGACCAATCCGGACCGAACAGGACTTTCCAGTTCCGGTCGCAAGCAATAAAAAATTTTATATCCGGTCCGCGACCCAAAGAAGTATAGTCCCATGGGACACATGGATTATTATGCTAAAAATTGTTAGCATAAAATGATCCGAACCGGCCCTCAGATCAATCGCCTGGTCTGACCCAGTTCACGGAATGAAGGCTTAAAAATTTTTTGGTCCGATCTGGGCCATGTGACAGAACCTATGGTCAGGTCCGGTCTTCAGACTTTGACCATATTTTCCATCCCTACCGTGACCGAGCCCTTAAAAAAATCCTGTCTGGCCACTGTTCAGCTGAAATTTTTTAAACCCTTGCTTTTTCAATTTTCGGGCTATTTTCCAAGAATTTTGCTATAGCAAGCGCATTTTCCATATGTACTCTCATTCGAACATGCAACGTTTTTGTTCCACGCATAGCCAAAAAGCAGTCGAATGGTGATGGAATGGAACCAGCGGCTAAAAAACGAAAATTTTAATTTTTAAAGTGAAAAAAAACTTTTTCTTATAATAAATAAACAAATCGATTACTTTTTTGCATTAGATGCAAATGATTATCAAGTTGTTCAAAGTTAGTCATAACGACTCCCATCATAACGTCACCATGTCCATTGATATATTTGGTACAAGAATGCATAACCATATCCACACCGAAGGATAAAGGGCGCTAGAAATGACATTTTTCAGAATGCCGATCTCTTCTGAATACTATGATTTTCGAAATTTTAAGAGAGAAAAATTCTAATATTTGAACGAACGATTAGAAAAAATAGGAAAATTTTAAATTTTTACTTGAAAAATATGTATCCTAGGGTAATTTGCGTGTGGAATCTATTGTGCGCATTCACGAGGAATAAAAACCTTCATTTAGCCCTTATTCAGGCAAAAAATTTCCCTGAATCAGTGTCAAATAAACGTTTACACGCCTCAGGAATGTGCGCAATCGATTCCCCACATAAAACTACCTCTAGCAAGTTATTTTTTAGGAAAAAATTTTCCGACCTAAAACTCGAAAAAAATTAGCAAAATTGTACTTTTTTGGACACCCTGTAGCTTCTTAGATAAACTCTAAAGGGGAAGAATTATTATAGTTTACCTGAAAATAAGGTGTTATAAATGTGTTATCAACCACAACCAAAATGTCCTTGTTGAAATTTTTAACTAGAGTAGCTATTTCTTCAATATCAACAATTTTTAAAGTTGGATTAGTGTATGATTCGAATAAAACAAGCTAAATACCTCAAAATAAAGAATTTAAATAAAAAATGGTTACTTTAGTATTGGATTTTAGTGCTTTTTTCATAGAATCATTATTGGTAAAGTCAATAAACGTGACTTCAATTCCATCAATTTGTTGGATAACATCTTCCATAAGACAAAGAGTTCCTAAAAAGTGAATTATCGTAAAAACTGTAAAATACGTCCCGGGCGTTAATTTTTCAACCCCCTAGAGGAGGAAGGCGTATTTTACAGTATTTACGGTATTCAAAAAATTTTTACCTCCATAAATATCTTCAGCACAAATTATATGTTCACCATGTTTCACCAATCTCAAAATCGCCGAAATTGCAGCTAGACCACTGGGGAAAACTTTGCCTAAAAATGACAAAATAAATCACTTTTTAACAAAAATTTACAATGAGAAGCATTTTCTAACGCTGCTAGATTTTCTTCTAGAGCAATTCTAGTAGGATTTGCGTCTCGAGAATAATCATAATTTCCTTTAAAAACACCAGGTTCAGATTGTTTATAAGTTGTTGAGAGAGAAATTGGTGGAGAAATCTAAACAATATTGTAATGGATCATCCAAATAAAGTAAACCTCTCCTACCCACCAGTGATATCAACGTGTATTACACGACACGTTCTTACCGTGTATGAACGTGTACTATAGTTTATTAAGGGAATGTTTAAAAAAAATTTCTTTTGTATAAGTTAAAACAAGTTTCATTTTTACTACACGTTCAATTTTGGCGATGTAACACTTGAGAACGGACTTTTGCGGACGGGATGTTTGCGGACGGCCTTTTGCGGATGAGAGGGGGGGGGGTATTATATAATTACTGTAAATAGGTAACTTTTTTATTTTCAATTAAAGATAAATAAATACACAAAAGTTCCGTCAGCAAAAGTCCGCAAGTGTCATACCGCCCCAAT
Organism: Acrobeloides nanus; assembly: GCA_900406225.1. Taxonomy (NCBI): domain Eukaryota; kingdom Metazoa; phylum Nematoda; class Chromadorea; order Rhabditida; family Cephalobidae; genus Acrobeloides; species Acrobeloides nanus. The sequence goes on from OZJO01020366.1 coordinate 8,015, forward strand.
TTTGTATGAACGAATACGTGTACTACACGTACATGCACACTGGAATCCCACAAATACCTGGTTTAAATCCCACTTGTTTGGTGATTGACCAGCATGAATCGCTGAGGTTCCAAAATGCTCGAATGGTGAAGTCATTTTTTAATATTTTTGGAAATAATAAATTTATTATTAAAGAAAAATTGGGTAATGACTAAGAAGAATCTACGATTTTATACTTTTATTTGCAAATAAATCTTGAGTTTTATCTCTTTATATAATTTTATTATTTTTGATGACATTTACTTCAAAACATTGACATCATAATAAAAAAGAGATCAAAGAATAATTTTGTGTAGCTTTTATTATGAAATAGTCGTTTCCATATATTTTTACAAGTGAACGAAAAAGAACTCAGAGAACGAAAAAGAATCAGAAAACAGAACAGGTTCAAAAGTACGAATTGATTCGAACGGAACACGGCTGACCAAACTGTGCAAAAAGTTGCGACAAGTGTTATTGAAACGAAAACTATTAAAAATGTCAAAAAGTAGCTCTTAGAAAAACTCGATTATCTCATCAAAGGTTAAGCGGAATCGAAAAAATTTTTAAACAAAAATATTCTACAGCTTCTGCTCCACATATCTAAAAAGGAATTTTTTTTGCCTAACTGGATTTTATATGTTAAAAATGCCTTTGAATTTTTCTTTATACTAAAACTTTCAAACGTATAAACTTTTGATAACATAAGTCATTTTTCGAGATCTTGGGATCAAAATGCTCGTAAGAATTGACCAAATAAAAGACCAGAACGATTTTTTCTTTTTCAGGCAAAAAATCTACTTTTTAGTATGAAAAACGGAAAAAATCGACCTTTTTTAGCAGTTTTTATAACTAAAAGCCATTTATTTAAACGAAAAACAAAAAAATCGTTCTGGTCTTTTATTTTCATTGTTCTTGCGCGTATTTTAAGCCCAAGATCTCGAAAAATGGATTGTTAGAAAAAAAGTTGAAATGATTTTTAAAACGGTAAATGTCGTATTTTAAACTACCTTTATTTATTTTAAAAAACTTTTCCCATCTGAAGCAATTTATTTTTGCGTGATTATTTTTTTTGATAAAAATTAATTTTTCCAAAAATGTTTGTAAAACTATTTAAAAAGAATGTTTCTTGTTTTAAAATTGCATAAATAACTTTAAAAAGTGTTTTTAAACTAAATCCAGCACGTTTTAACACTTTTTTGCACTTGTCGCAACTTTTTGCACAGTTTGGTCAGCCGTGGGAAGTTTCTAGCATTCTTTACACGAGTCACAAAGTAGGCATGTTTTCCTACATTGAAGGTACATTAATAAACCTAAAAATTTTTTATATAGTATTGAGATTGTTAATTGTTACAGGGTGTCCCAAAAAAAGTAGAATTTTGAAATTTTTTGGGGTCAATTTTTCGAAAAATTTTTTTTTTCTAAAATGTTATTTCTAGGGATAAAAATTGCTGAAAAAACGAATCCGTCGTTCAAAAATTTTTTTAACTCATAAAACCCCTTAAAATGGTCAAAAACGTGTTTAAGACTTTATCATAGAAAAATGTGTGATAAAGTCTTAAAAAACACGTTTTTGGCCATTTTAAGGGGTTTTTATGAATCAAAAAAATTTTTGGACGTCGGATTCGTGTTTTTCAGCTATTTTTACCCATAGAAATGACATTTTTAGAAAAAAAATCTCACCTTTTTCTCCACTCAAGAAAAAATAAACTCTTATTGTAAGCCGGTCAGCGAAGGGTCTGCTGGGACTTTTCGCTGTAATTATTTTATGCATCACTTTCCACTTTGTTTTCGTCTTTTCATTTTGAATTCGAATATTATCATGTTATACGACAAATTTTTTTGCTATTTTGAACTTTTCGTACATACTTTTTTTGTGACTGAGTTTTTTATGTTTTTTTATTATTGATTACTGCTAATTCAATCAAGATTGGAATAAAAAAGTTAGATAGGATGGTCAAAAACCGTTTTTTGACTATTTCCAAGGCTTCTTGAAGTCTAAATTAAAAACGGATAGCACCATCCTGTAGTAAAGTGGGATCGAGGAATCGATTGCCGTCGTTATTTTCAGATGAAAAAATTGTCTTAGAGGTGTTTTGGTAAAATCCACATTGGGTACCCTTATGTTCATGTCAAAAAAAGTATTCGTGGCGGCCCGTAAAATTTTTTGCTTTTGCTTTCTACGCATCAGGCTCGTTTAGATCTATTTTATGCAAAAAATTAGAGAACACTACATTATGGTTTAAGAGATAGAGCCTTTTTTGTGAAATTTTTAGGGTCAAAAATCGGTTTTTCTGATCTAAGTATGGGTTCCTGAGGTCGCCAGCCGTCGTTTTTGGCACTTTTGATCACAAATCGGGGTCGAGGAATCGATTGGTATAGGTTTTATTTGAATCGGAGTCGATCCTGAAAATTCGATTTTTTGACACCCCCAGCTCCACAGGGGTGATGTTTCAGAATTTTTTCTCTCAATTTCGTGATCAGAGACCAATATCCTATCGATTTTATCAGAGACAAAAAAATCCCTGACCCTTCACCCGCCGGCCCGGTGATCCTTACAGAGACCGTGTCTTAAAAACCATAAAAATAGCTTCAGCATATATTCCTTAGTATAAAAGCGAGGCCGAGCCCTTGTGCGCTGAAGGCGCTCGGTCCTAGTTTATATCAATTAAACTATCTAACCAAGCGCTTAAATGGGGTGCAAATTAGGGCCATTTCTCCAAAAAATTGTTTGAAAATGACCTTCTAGATGTAAAAATAGGGTGAAAATCGATTGCGCGCACTCCCAAATTGTGAAAACGCTTCCTTCACTCTGATTCAGGGAAGAAATTGGTGTATTGAAGCGAAAATCAATTTATATAAATACGTATCCTTTCCCTGAATCAGGGTCAAGAAAGCGTTTGCAAGGTTCGGAAATGCGCGCAATCGATTCCCCACCTAGAAAAACCTAAGAATCGACGGTTTTTTCATAAAAATCCGAAAATGTTTGATTTTCGCTTCAATAGACCGATTCCTTCCCTGAATCAGAGTCAAGGAAACGTTTTCACAATTTGGCAGTGCGCAATCGATTTCTCGCATAGAATTACCCCTAAAATTGATCATTTTAGAAAAAAAATTTTGGAGAAAAGGCCCTAATTTGCACCCCTTTGAGGATTAATTTATCTTTTTATGAAATTTTTTAAGGTTCTTAGCATTTTTTTAATTTCCCTCACTGAACTTGAATTATTGATAATTGGTATTTTTACGAAGAAAAATTTTTCATTACATTTTCTGGAATTATGTTAATAGTTGTTTCAACCTTCGACATTTTAATACTAAGATCATTTATAAAACACAAATTTGCATAGATAGCAAGAAATGTGATGGGAATTGTAAATTTTTTTGAAGTTTTTTGACAACTTAATTTCATACTGTAGAGGTTTGTCGCCGCTGTTAGAATCTCATATAAATGTTGAGGCACAACAATGCTAACTCAAAATCTTCCAAATCCAGTGGTAGCTGACAATCTATCACCCAAAATCGAAATCGAGTCAACAAGAACATCTGTTATGCCACATACATTTTTGTAAAATATCACAATTTGTTAATTTTTATTTCACAATAAATATTTTTCAAATAAAATAGTCATACCATATTTTCCATACCGGTATGTGTTTTCTAGGTCAATCGATTTCTACGGGGCTCGTCTATAATTGTAAATAAAAAATTTTAAAGAAATTTTTATTTAAAATCAGTTGACATAAATTTCAAAAAATTAGCATAAATTTTTCGTATCCAGAAAAATGATTTTTTTGTGAATAATATCAAAATATATTTCTAACGAATTATTCATTCATGTTATATGTGGGTTAACAAAGGCCTTTCCTAAAACCTATCCCTAAAACGGCAATCAACCCTTTGACCAACTATTATTCATGCTGTAATTTCTTATCAATCCTTTTTATTTTTTTAAATTCTTCATTGTCATTCCTTTTTCTGTCAATATATGAATCAGATAGTCAGACTTGTTTAAAGGTTCGTCCTACATTTAAAATTGTGAATTTCAAAATTTAGATTGTTCAGATTATTTTTTATAAATTAAAAGTTTATATTATTTGTTCTATTAAAAATGCTTAATATGCATTTTATGGGAATATTGACTATGTTTGCTCATTTTTTATTATGTGAAAGTGATATTCTTTGTTATAAAAGTAAGTTTTTAGCATATTCTTTGTTATAAAAGTAAGTTTTTCTTTGTTATAAAAGTAACAAGAACCAATCCATTTCAAACAAAGACCAATCATTCCATAAAAAATCCGATCCCTTTCAAAAAAAGTTGATTCTATTTGTTGATTCAATTCAATGAAAGTAAAACATGTTTTAAATTAAAATTTAAAAAATTCAAACTTTATCAAAAATTGTCCTCATCCAGTGAGTTCGAACCTTAGCCCTTTCGATCAAAAACGACATCCTTGCCCATGACTTAAGCCGAACATGTTCCGACATGTCCAAATAAGGATTTTGGTCAAATTGACTGAAAAATATCCAAGTGCTATAAAAAGGGGTATTATTTACGGTCGGGCCTCCCAAAAAATTTTTTTTAAAGATTCCTTTCTAGGGGTAATTTTGGGCGGGTAATCGATTGCGCATATTCCGAAGGTGAAAACGCTTAGGGACCGTCCATATATTACGTAATCAAAATTTTCGATTTTTCAGGCCACCCTCCGTAATCAAAAATGGCCTGGCGAAATCAAAATTTAACAATAAGACTAGACCACTCCCCCCCCCCTCACCCTTGTGATTACGCGTATATGGATGGACCCTTATTCAGGGAAAAAGGGTTTTTGAAGCGAAAGTTTGCCTGAATCAATTTTCAAAAGAGTGATTTTCCCCTATTTTATTCATAAAGGAACATTATAGAAATAACGAGGAAAGGTAAAAAAGAAGCTTTTTATAAAGTTTATTTTTAATAAAACACGTTGCAGTCAAATAAAAACAATTTGTCACTAAATGCGTACAAAAAGTAATAGGTTTTTCAATACTAGTCCTAAGGTCAGCTTTTTGATCGGAAATCGATCTGTTCAAATTGACTCAAAAAATTAGTCGACCTAACTTTTTGTAAAAGCCGAAGTTTTTCTGGGGGTCTAACTGCAAAGCACTAACCTTTTATTTTCACTAAAAGCGCAACGGATTTCCACCAGGTCTACGCAATCGGTCTCGAAACTGAGAAAAATGGCCGAACGCGGGGATTCGATTACGCGAATTTGACCGTGATTCATGCAAATTTTCCCTTGAAAGACTCATTTTTTCCCGTAATCATGATCAAATAAGCATTTTCATGCTTCGTAAATACGTGCAATCGATTCCCCGTCCAAAATTACCACTAGGATTTTTTTAAAATTTTTGGAGACTCGAAGTAAATAATACCCCCCTTTAATGATTATAGTTAACTTTTATTTAGAAGCATTGATTCGTTATTCTGACTATTTTCAAGATAAAACTTATGGTAGCGATTATTCATATGAAAGTGTATCTTATATGGATCCAGACCGATATGTATTGAAACAATATAATAACTCTAACTATTGTATAATTTATAAATTAAAAAGTGTCGACGAAGTTATACGGTAAATATTTTAAATGAAATTTTGAATGTCTATAAAAATTTTTTTATAATTTCTTTTGATGGGTGCATCCAGAAAATGACTTCTTAACGAGGATAATGGAAGGAGGTCAAGAAAAATTTGACTCTGGCACGGCTGTCAAAAGTGTGCAAAAAGTTTATCCCCAAGAACGCTATAAAATCGGCCATAAACGTGTTCTAGAAAGTTTTCCTATGCGAGGAGTTGGTTGTGCGCATTTTCAAACCCTGAAAACGCTTCTTGATTCAGGGAAGGGGTGGGTTCTGGAAGGGTACCGATAGAGGAAAAATAGCTCTATCTCTCCCAATATGAAGTGAAAACGTCTTTTTACTTTATTCTATAGGTTTTTCCGAACGAGGAATCGATTTCCGATGGAATTGGGCGATTTCGAAATTTCCCCGACCCTCTAGGCCCTTATTATCCGAAATACCTGTCTGTGTAACAGTACACCCACTTCCTGCACTCAAAACCGAAAAATAGCACCGGGAATCGATCAGTAGATCGAAAAATCCCTCAGAAATACTTTAATGCCCTTTCCAGAACTCAATTGTGCGAAAATCGAATTTCCGTCGAAAAATCGATTTTAGGTGTTTTTGATCTTTATCGAAAAATTGGCGTAACTTTTTCATTTTGAACAGTCGAAATTTTAAAAAAATTTTCCTCAGACAATCTTCTTTCCAATGTAAAAAGAATTGGGTCAAATGGATACGTACTTATTTTTCTATGACCTTTTCTATAAAACGTGAAATTATTTTTTTTGAACTTAGAAAAAATTCATAAAGATAGAAAAAATTTGTTTCGTTATGAATCGCGATAATTCTTTTGCAAAAGTGTTATTAGATTTCAAGGAGGCGCTTTATCAAGTTTTTTGGGGTGTCGAAACTTTTTGCACACTTTCGATAGCCGTGCTGGGGGAGGGAGTGTAAAACAAATACATACGTCGGTCAGGGGTGTTCCGAGTTTGGCCACATATCTAAAAAAATGCACATTCAATCCATAAAGTTAATAGCTCATTCGGAAGCATGGGAATTGTAAATTTAAATGAACTTTAGTTGACTTAATTCCGATTTAAAATTGTAAAGTTATAGCCTCAAACTCGAACGAAACTCGATAGGGTTTTTCCGAGTTTGATCATCGAGTTTCGATCGAGTTTGAGGCTATAATTTTACAATTTTAAATCGGAATTAAATCAACTAAAGTTCATTTAAATCTACAATTCCCAAGCTTCCAAATGAGCTATTAACTTTATGAGTTGAATGTGTATTTTTTTAGATACATAGCCAAACTCAATAAAACTCTATTCAAACTCAGAACACCCCTGGTACGGGTCTAACGTTTTACTATTTTTGGGGATGAGAAGAGAGTGGGGATTTTGGCAACTTTTTAAAACGCCGTTTTATGAGGTCCATACCAATTTTTATATCTTATACAGTTTTTATAATTTTAGCGGTGGTGACGAATATGGTTTATGTAAAAATACTACAGGCTGCTGGTTTCAATCCAATAATGATACTTTACCGAATAAGAATTTAGATTATTTATGTTGCTGTAAAAATAATGGTTGCAATGAAGATTTTTCCGACAGTCTCTTTACGTCTTAGGCATTTTTTTAATACTTTTAGAGAATTGAATTTTAAAATTTCATAAATTTTTAATTTTATATGAAAGTTATTATTTTAGGGGTCCGAGAGATTCCTATTACAAGCACACAAAAAACATCAACTCATTCGTCAAGTACCGTATTTATCAAAAATTCTACATTTGATTTACCCTCTATATTGTCTTCCACTGTTTTTACTACATCTACAAGCACCGGATCTAATATTAAGTGTTCATTTATATTATTAACATGCTTATTTTATTATAAATTGTAAAATTCATTTTCGTTTTTTTTTAAATTTAATAAAAGATCTTTATTTCACATTTGCGCAAGGAGGTCCCCTCCACCACTTCTTCTTATTGAGTCCCCCCATTTCTTTTTATCGGGGAAAAATAGGATACCACTTCTTATTTGTCTGAAAAATCGAAAAAATACATAAGGTTCCTCCCTTAGAAAAATGCCTAAAATAGTTGAACTTCAAAAAATCGTCTTTTTTAACTCTTTTTTATAGAGTAAAATTTTAAAAAATGCAAAAAAACTTTTGCTAACTGAGGAGTCTAACTCTTAACCAAGTGGATTCAAGGCGAGAGTTTAGCCACTGAACCACAAAAGCTATAGTTTGTTTCAAAAAGAGATATTATAGAAAACTTCCCGAGCCCAGTTATGAGCGATTCGGTCCGATCTGGCAAATTAAGCAACATTGGGCCCGCTGGTTCCCGAGGGTGATTTTTGAGAATTTAAAAAAAAATTTATCAAACCCTCTAAATTCGACCTCGTAGAATGTTTTCCTAAACCTTAAATATAACTCATTTTAGACCCCTCAAGGGGAGGGGGTAATAAAAGGGACTATTCTCAAAAAATTTTTTGTCAAAACAGCCTATATAGGGGTAAGATCATGCGAAAAATCGATTACGCGCATTTCCAAAGCGTGAAAATGCTTCCTTGTTCAAAACACCCTAAAACGTCGCCAAATGGGCCAGTTTTTTGTACCGGGGGTTTTAGTGTATGGGGAACGTGATTTTAGGGTATTTTTGAAAAATTACTCTGAATTAGGGTTAATACAGTATATAGGGATCCTGAAGCCAAAGTTGAATAATGGAATTTTAATTTTTCGAGATTTTGATATTTTGGGATTTTGATATAGCTTCTAGATAAGATTTTTCTAGCGATTTTATGTAAAATCAAGTAAACAAATAAAAATGACAAATTAATTTTTGTAATTTTTTCAATTAAACATTTCATTGTAGTGTGTTTTTCACAAAAAATGCTTTAGAAACACGAAAAAAGCTAGAAAAAAATGCCAAAAACGTCAAAATTTGGCATAAAAATTTAAAAAATCAGTATTTCTTAAATTTTTTATAAAAAATAATATCACCATCGTGTTCCTTGCATAAAAATACCAATAAACAAATTTTTTATCGTCTATAGAGTTGTAAAAACAAATCGCCGCCAGCTACAGGATATATCCAGATAAAATCTTGAATTATATTTCTGAGTTAATTTTATTCTTATGACCCAAACTTAAAAACCTCCCAAAACTTTTTTGCATAGGGGTGTTGCACTTGTGATTATTCCTTGTCAGTTATGGCTACGGTTTC
>OZJO01020367.1:0-10136 GCA_900406225.1 Acrobeloides nanus
ACACTCGTATGGAATTCTCATCAACCAATTTTGAATATTAAAGGCAATGTTGCTAGCTTGCCATTGACATTGCCTGGTTTTAGTCAATTCTTTATTTCGATTGGGCAAACGAAAAGTAATACAATGATTTTAACATATGGTTCTAATTTAAACAGATACAGACATGAACCGGTGCCCGGCCCGAGGGCAGTGACCCAAAGTGCCGCAGCCCTAATGGGCCTAATAGGGCTTAGGTCTGACAGGGTATAGGCCCTGTCAGACCTAAGCCCTATTAGGCCTATAGATAGTGTTATCAGATGCTTTTTTACAAACGTTACAAAAAAGTTTTGGTGACGTTAGCCTGGGTCCAATCAAGTCCACTCCTATTCAGGCCTTGTAGGGCCTAAGCTCGGACATTATAGACCCTGATCCTACGGGTCGACCTTTTTTTGGCCCAGCCCGTTTCAGCTTCTGATTTTTTTAGGTCAAGGATGTCTTGATGGATGGACTCAAGAAAAAACAACTGCGAATAAATGTATCAAGATTGTCAATCAAACCCAGCCATGGTTTGCTGCTAACTTTGATTGTAGTGTTTATAGTCCGAATGCAACACTTTTAAGTATTACCAGCTCATTCGAAAATGCTGAGATTTTGCGTAAGAAATTTTATATTTTAATAAATGATTTTTTTGTCAAATTTTTTTTAGAATTGAGTTCAAATGTTTGTAATCGTCTATACATTGGTCTCTATCGAAATGAAAATAACTTTGTCTGGTCGAATAACAACCCTAGCAGCTATAGAAATTGGAAGACAGGTAAACGAAAAAATCTTTATATGATCATTGCTTAATATTAGGATTTCCCAATAACGATCAAACCCAGAATTGTGTAACATTCGATCAGGCATCTGGAAATTGGCTAAATAGCGATTGTGACGCTTCTCAATGCTTTATTTGTGAACAATATATTTAGATAAAGAATTGAAAATTATTAATATATTATTTAATTTTTTTAGAGTTTCGTATAAATAAAACTTCTTTGAAAGTTGTTCTAATAATTTTTTGTTATCGAATAATATGGCTCTAGGAACTTCCATAACGGGGTTAAAACAACATGTGGAACTTCCACAACTGTCGATTTTCTCCACTTTCTTGTGATCAAAAACAAAAAATGCCTTTATATTCGAGTTCCCCATATCAAAAAATCCCCTGAATACAAAAAATCATCTGAAAAAAATTTTAAAATTCGATTTTTTAACCCCTTGATCCCCCTTACAGTATTTTTACAGTTTTGGTATGTTTTGCTTTTGCTATACGACGTAAAATTGACTTGAAGTTATCATACGTTGCCGAACATCTTTCTTCACCATCTTCAAATGTATCCGCTTTTTTACCACTTGGTGCACTTTCTGAATCTACAAGTTCTAAGCGATTTTATAGATGTTTTGGCGTATCTTCTTCGTTTATAGGGCCTTCAATATAAGTTGAAAACACTCAACACTTTACAAAGTTTTGATTTTAAAGGGAGGTGACTTTTACCACTTATTCTCAGTGAAAAAATTTTTTGTTAATAAAACATGTTTCTAGGGGTAATTTTATGCGAGAAATCGATTGTGCGCATCGAAAAATTCTGAAAAACTTTTTCGGGGGTCAAAAAATTGAAAAAAATGCGTCAAAATTAGGGGTTGTAAGTTTTAACCCCAACAAAATTATTTTTGGGGGTTTTTGACTCCCGAAAAATTTTTTCAGAATTTTTCGATGCGCGCAATCGATTTCTCGCATAAAATTACCCGATCTTTGTACAAAAATCAACAAAAAAATTTTTCACCGAGAATAAGTGGTAAAAGTCCCCCCCCCCCCCTTTAAGGTTTTCAATTGTTGCTCCGCTTCCTGTTTTATGGATAAGTATCCATTATTGTGTTTTTCAACAATTATCTCATTTGAAATTAGTTTTCCTGGACCGATCTTATAATACTTCCATGTTTGGATAATATCTCTAGTATCAAATCCAAAATCTACGAAATTGGTGATTCCGGGAATTTTTACGTCATTTTTTGATAGTTATCAGAACTTGAACTAATTTTGATCTTGACCACATGAAAGATGAGAAAATCGAATGTTGTGAGTTGTCCGTTTTTTTCGTTGTGAGTTGTTCTAGCCCTATATTTTAAAATAAAACCGCTTCATTTTGGTAATTTTTCGGATGAGAAAAATAAAACAAATGGAAGCTCTGAATATAACAATTTTTTGTGTGAAAAAATGCACAATTTTATTTGCTTTTCTGAGACCCTCTTTGGTTTGGTTCCCTATACTGAAAAAGTACGGACAGTTTAAGAGACACTTTCTTGAACATTCGAAGGTGTATAACGGTTCGATTGAACTTCAAGTTTAATTTATTTAGTAAGATTGATACTTGGGGATATTTTTAAATTCATTTTAAGTCAATCCGAGGTATCTACAAAATTCAAAATCTTGTCCAAAGCTTAAGAACCCGATTTTACGTGCATTTTTTGCATTTTCTGTCCGGTTTAAAACATCCTAGATAATTTTTTCGGCCAAAATTTCTATCTGGATGATGTATTTCACCATAGAGAACATATCTAGTGTAGTTTCGAAAAAATCAGAAAATTTTTTTTCGATCTCTCCAACTGTGTAAAAAATGACTAAAAAATCGAAAGTTCTCGGATTTTTTCGAAATCACACTAGAAATGTTCTCCATGTTGAAATACATCAGCCAGTAATAAAATTTGACCGAAAAAGGTTATCTAGGATGTTTTAGATAGGTCAAAAAATTCGAAAAATGCACGTAAAATCGGATTTTTGAGCTTCGGACAAGGTTGTGAATTTTGTAGATACCTCGGATTGACTTGAAATGACTTTAAAAAATATCCCCAAGTGTCAATCTTACTAAATAAATTAAACTTGAAGCCCAGTCGAACCGTCATACGGACCTTCAAATGTCCAGGAAAGTGTCTCTTAAAAAATATATGAAACAGATAAATCTGTTGGTCACCAAGGCTCTCTTCCCTTTCATATGCCGACGACCTCCTTCGTTTCTTCTTCGAGACACAAGCAACAAAAAATCGCAGCCCGGAAATCTAGCGAGTCAAACACACATATACACACTCGAAATCTCACATTTGACTCACATAACAATGCACTCTTTTTAGGGCGTTCTTTTCTCATTCTTCTAGGTTGTGTTCATCCTTCCTAGATGACAAGTGCGACCCAAAAACTACTCAACAGTTTTTAAATGGCATAAAAACAAAAAATGTCTCGATCAGCTGTTTATGAATTGATGAGTTGCGTTTATGAAATACAAAAAAATTTGAGATTTTTTACTAAAATTTTTACTTTTTGTATTCCGTAAACGCGACTCATCAATTCATGAACAGGTCTTCTTCGAGACTTCTTTGTGATCGAGGCATTCTTTTGTTTTTATGCCATTCTTCTAGGTTATGTTCGCCATTCCTAACTGAACTTTTTTGCATTTCGTAGACGCGGCTCATCAATTCATAGACAGCTGATCGAGAAATTTTTTGTTTTTTATGCCATTTGAAAATTGTTAAATAGTTTTGGGTTGAACTTGTTGTCGAATTTACGTTTTCATTGTCCAATTTTGAACGCCAAATCAGTTGAAGTGTTTATTGTCATGTAACTTTCGACAAAAATGTGCATGTCGTGTTATTGCGGGTGGAATTTTTATCTTTTTTTCGAGTCGGGAGTTGACTTCTTCTACGTATTTTCTAGACATAAACTGGTTTCTCTGGTGGATCTGGATTTACGCCATATGGATTTGTTGACGTATTTATGGATCAAAAGCTCCTTGACCTGTATTTTTCCTGCTGGACTTTTATGCCTTTTCTTTTAGCAGTCCATATCCTAGGGCTACCAAGAAAAATCCAATTTTTAATGAAAAATTNCTTGACCTGTATTTTTTCCTGCTGGACTTTTATGCCTTTTCTTTTAGCAGTCCATATCCTAGGGCTACCAAGAAAAATCCAATTTTTAATGAAAATTTTTTTATAAAAAATAGGCTTTTTTAGTCAAAAATAGAGGAATTTTTAATTTTTTCAAAACCTTATCATCCTCTTTTTAAAACATAAGGAGGATGATAAGGGGGCCCTTATGATGTTTTCCGGCCTTCGGCAGGAATTGGGGGAGCTTCCCCCTGCTCCCCTCCCCCTAGTTACGCCACTGCCTAAGAATCTAATTTAAGGATTTTTATTTATTTGAAACGATTGATAAAACAGTATAAAATTCAAATAGCTAAATGAAATTTTGTCTTTCGAGAAATTTATTTACTTCATTTGCATTCATTGTTTGGCATTACTACTTTTTATTTTTCCAATCTAATTTTTCCAGCCGCACTTTCATATTTATGCATTTTGTATAGACTTCTACTTATCAGCTACACTACGACTTTTGTTCGTTTTAAGAAGCTGTTTGTTGAATAGGAGTCAGCTGACAGAAAAATTGAAGCGGTATAGACGGAAAAATTTTTCAAAAAAAATTTTCGACGAAATAATCATATTTTATACAACTCCCACCCCAATCAATTTTTTTTTCAAAATTTTGTCAGAATTGAAAGTGTTTGGTTAAAAATATTATAAAACGTTTTCCATCAACAAAATAAATGATTCTAAAGTATTTTAAAAGAAATTTTCGAGTGATCACACTTTGGGGACACACTTTGATCCATTGTGGCTGGCTTTTTTGTAGTCTGAAATTTTGTTGCTGTTGAAATTTTTGATATTTTCATTTTTGTTTGTTTGTTCAAGCTTTTATTTTTTTACTTTTTGATTCAGACTTCTTCTTGGTTTTCCGAATCCATAAATCAAAATTGTTTCATTTTTTATTCAACAAAGTTACGTCGATTTTTTTGTTAACACTCGAAAACCTCCCATCGAATTTCCTCTAATAGAGTCATTTTTAGGAAAATAATTTTTGGGTCCAAAATTCATGAAAAAATGGTAAAGTGGAACTTTTTTTGCGCCACTCTGTATATATGATATCGAAAATGTATTTCAGAAAAAAGTTTGGAGCTCTTCCCCCTGGGGAGACACAATCAGCAGGATTCCAAAAACTGATACTTTATTGAAGTAATTTTATGGAAAAATATCCTCTAGGGGTAATTAGCACGAGGAACATGTTGGCAAAGTTATTTTACAACTATAATTCATCAAAAATCGAGAAAATTTTGTTTTTATTAAGTGTTCTTTAAAACAAACTTTTCGAGAAAACCGAGCTTTGGGTTTCACAAAATTTTTGTAAGAATACTTATTTTGATAATGAATTTTATCGATTTCTAGAAGGATTTGTTCAAAATCTCTTTTACCAAAGTTGTAGAGTTTGATTTCTTCTACAATTTTCTTAAAGGTTACTTTTGATGAAAATCGATAGAAAACGAGAAAATCGCATGAAAAAGTAATAACCCTTAAAACATTTTGTGACATGTTTGGTGACACAAAGCTCTGTCACAAGGTGTTTTAATCTTTGGAATGAAATTGCAAATCAATCTCCAGTCGATAGTTGAATTGTTTTGTTATTTTGTTTTGTTGAGGGTGCGTTCAAGCATGTTGAAAAAGTTGTCGAAAAGTTGCTGAAAAGTTGTTGAAAAATGTTTCGAATTTTCGACGACTTTTCGACAATTTTTCGACAACTTTTCAACAACTTTTTCAACATGCTTGAACGCACCCTGATTCTCGACTTTTGATGAATTATAGCTGCAAAGTAACATTGCCAACATGTTCATCGTAGGAAATTATCCCTAAAGAATATTTTTCCATAAAATTTTCTTCAAAAAAGTATCAGTTTTTGGAATCCTGTTGACTGTGTCTCCCCAGGGGGAAGAACTCCAAAAGTTATAGTGTTCTTCTTATCTATTTTCATAGTTTGGAGACGAAAAGTTTTTTGCCTGATCTTTCAAGGAACAATTAATTTTCAACTTTTTTAAGTTCTTTGAAATTCCACGCATCCGGTTCAGAGCACTTTTGGGGTCAAAGTATACAAGAGGGGCAAAGTATTAAATTTTTATGCTGAATGATTAAGCGACATTTCAAGGACATATATATTAGTAAAATTGTTGAGTTATTAATTTTGCACAGAACCAGACAACAAGATTATATTCTAACCAAAAAGGTATATACATAGTCAAATTTTGTTTGTTTCAAATTGCATCAGCAAAAAATTCTAAATGAGAATGCATAATTCAGTTAGTCACTAGTTAAAGGAAATTTTTAAAAGGTTCCTTATGACGCGATGTATTGGGTCATTTGGCAAGTAAGTGACTTTTGCAGATTCCATCTAAAGCCAAAAATCGACTTTTGGCGATTTTGCCAAAAATTCGATTTTTAATGATATTTCTAAAGAAATCGACTTTAGTGATTTTGTCAAAAATTCGATATTTGATGATTTTTTCAAAAAATCAATTTTGGCGAACGAAAAAAAATTTTTCAAGTCTCGGCAATGCGCACAATCGATCCCACGCATGGCAAACCCCCCAGATGAATCATTTTTATAAAGTTTAGATGGAAACTGCAAAAGCCTGTTACTTTTCGAACGACCCAATATAAAAGAAGGAGGAGGAACCAATCGATGTCAAAGTTTTTTACTCACATGATTTACTCATTTACGTATAGGTCTGATTCAAATCGCGTGTATGGAAAAACCTGTTTTGTAGTCTTGGATTTTTTATTTTTTAGGCGTATTTGTTCAATTTTAATTAGTGTATATTAAATGTTTTTGGAGTGTTAACAAATTTGGAGCTAGTATCGTTTAGATATCCCACTGAACGTGAAATGTTTCGAAAAAATTTATGTCATCATTTGGAATTGACCCCTCTAGGGGTAATTTTATGCGGGGGAATCCGAATTTCGCATTTCGAAGACCTGAAAAGACCTTTCCCCGAATCAAGAAATGGCTATTTATATGACGTATGGCATGTGATTCTTGACAAAAATGTGGCCATTTGGGAATCTCATATTAGAATTTTTAACATTTTAAGGCATTTCATAACCTAGATCTTGGTCATTAATTGCACTATTTGAAATTTGGTTCAACCCACCTTGGGTATTTTGAGTTGGAGTACTATCAAGAAATGGCTATTTATATGACGTATTGCATGTGATTCTTGTCAAAAATGTTGCCATACGTCATATAAATAGCCCTTTCTTGATTCGGGGAAAGATTTTCAGGTCTCGGAAATGTGAAATTCTAATTCCCCGCATAAAATTACCCCTGGAAGGGTCAATTCGGCACTATAACTTTTGCTACTTTTCATGTTCGACACGACAATTTCGCCACGTTGCCAAAAACGATAACTTTCGCCACGTTCGTGTCAATATACATATTTATTGCAAATCAGGCAACTTAAAAAATTAAAAATCTAAAAATACATTAAATTCAATCAAAATTTATGAAAAAAAAGAAATTTTACAAAAATTGTGCAATGGAATTTCACTTTCTGCGACAGAATAATTGAGTTGCCTGATTTGCAATAAATATATTTATTGATACGAAAGTGACGAAAGTTATCGTGACGAAAATTACGTGGCGAAAGTTAGCGCGGCAAGATTCGTGGCGCAAGTTAGCGTGGCGAGATTCGTTACGAAAGTTATAGTGACGCCAATTCCCGATGATGAAAAATTTTTTTCGAAAATTTCCCACTCAGTGGGATACCTAGTCGATATTAGTTCTAAAAATTTTATATTTAGAAGAAAATGGGTGCGGTTGCATCTCGTATCTGGGGTTGGCCCTCATTTACGTCTAGTCGGATTATTGAAACTAAATCTGGTTCTGTTCAAGGGAAGACGTTTATTTTCGAAGATGGGAAAGAGGTTGAGGCATATCTAGGAATCCCCTATGGAAAGCCCCCAGTTGGAGAATTACGGTTTAAGGTATCAAAAACGTTAAGCTAAAACTTTAGAGCCAAGAATTTTTAGAAGCCTGAACCGGCAGATCCCTGGAATGATGTTATGGATTGTACCCAATGGGGACCAAGATGTCCACACGAAGACATGTGGATTGAGAGGCTCTCTATGTTCGTTCCAAAAAGTGAAGACTGTCTGAGGTTAAATGTTTTTACACCAACATGGAAGCATGGACTAGATCAGGTAATATAAATAATGATCAATGGCCTGACCCTCACCCCCATCATCATTTTGGCTACCCCATCCCCTCAACCTGATCAGGTGATATGTGAACGAAATATCAGTCAAAAATTTCTCGCGAAGAGCAAAAAGTCGATTTTTTTAGTCGAGTTTAGTCGATCCCATTAAAAAATTGCTAGCTAAGACCAGTGGCGCAAATAAGGGGGAAGGGGAGGGCTTCCCCCCAAATCCGAAATTTTTTGGAAAAAAACATAAAGGTGACCATGATAAATTTTTGATCTCGATCTCGACAACCCTATTCATAACATAAATTTTTTCACAAAAAGTGATGTTCTACAAAGTTGTTGATGAGGTCACGACGGTCAACTTTGTAGAACATCAATTTTTGTGAAAAAATACCGTTACGAAGAAAAAATAAATTTTTAGGACGAAAAATCACAAAAATTATCCCTTTTTTTGGCCCACTCTGTACTATTTCAAGCGAAGTGGCAAAAAACCAAATAGCTTATTTTAGAAAAACGGATTTGCGGTGATGGTTTGGATACATGGTGGTGGGTTTGCTGTGCACTCAGCCGCACACTATGGTGACTATGGCATTTGCAAGTAGATCGCCATTAGAGATGCACAAGTTACAAAAAAAGTTGGCAATCCTTGTCATCGGTCAGAAGAAATATGCGAGCTCGATAATATTGGGCTGTACCATAATTTTCGGGCTTTTGCTATTTGAATGGAATCTTTACAAAAAATGACTTCTATGGTGGTTTTTCTATGCGAGGAATCGATTGCCAAATCGTGAAAATGCTTCCCTGGTTCAGGGAAAGGGGTGGGTGTATTGAAGCGAAAATGAGCCGGATTTTCATTGGAAAAGCGGTTGTCTATGGGTTTTTCTAGGCGAGAAATCGTTTGTGCGCATTTCTATTGCATGAAAAAATTTTCCTCACACTGATTTAAAGGACCAGTCCAGTAATTTACAACCATATGAAAAAAATGATATATTCGAAAAGATCATGAAAAATGGAGCATTTTTTGTTTTTACGGCATGTTCTGAATCGTTGTAGTTTTCGAGATAATTGCATTTGAAATTTGAATTTGTGTACAAGCTCTTCGTTGTAATACATAAACTTTTTTGAATATTTTGCGGAAAAATCAATTTTTGCATCAATCTTTTAAATTTTCATAAAATGAACATTGTAGCAATTTTTTATAGCTAAATGAGACGAACAAAATGACACCAAAATTATCCAATTTGAACATTGTTTTGGGTTATTGAAACGAAAACCCTGATTCATGTTTTCGTTTCAATAACCCAAAACAATGTTCAAATTGGATAATTTTGGTGTCATTTTGTTCGTCTCATTTAGTTATAAAAAATTGCTACAATATTCATTTTATGAAAATTTAAAAAATTGATGCAAAAATCGATTAAAAATTCAAAAAAGTTTGTGTATTACAACAAACTGTTACTATCTTTGGTCAACGAAGAGCTTGTACACAAATTCAAATTTCAAATGCAATTATCTCGAAAACTACAACGATTCAGAACATGCCGTAAAAACAAAAAATACTTCATTTCTCATGCTCTCTCTGAATATATATCATTTTTTCATATGGTTGTAAATTACTGGACTGGTCCTTTAAGCGAGTTGTCACTATGAACAATTTATGTTCGAGCTAAAAATTCGCATATTTCTGTCCGGTGACAAGGATTGTACTTTCTGTAACTTGTGCATCCCTAATCACCATATTCCCTTTTATAGTTCATTTTTTCTTCAAACATTTTGCATCTCTAGTAAATTCGTTTGATAAAGCTTTGATCCTTTTTCTATTTTAATACACTGCGTTGCAAAAAATATAACACCCCGATTTTTAGTGGTTAGCCATGTTCTCGATGTTTTCATGAATCAAAACCACTTCCATTCGTGAGAGCATGGCTGAAATCCATGTTCGAGAAAAAACTTTTTTCGATTTTCTGAAAAAATTGACTATAATTTTTCAAAAAAAGTTTTAGATCCCTATGCACAAAAGATGTGGTTGTTGTTTCTATAAAC